>CAUYSK010053987.1:0-24143 GCA_963575035.1 Avahi laniger | reverse complement strand
TTATTCCAATATAATATGTTCAAAATAGAGAACAGAAAAAGAAATTTACTGGTTTATTCAGAGAAAATGGAAACGGAATTTGAAATCTTTTCCAAATAGATAATAAGTTTGAACTCTAGCTTAACTTAGCCATGACACTTGAAGTCAATAGTTACAAGGTCATAGTTTAAAAAAGAGTTACAACTCTCGATCAACATTACTGTATTTGTCTTCACACTAAAACCAACTTGCAAAAGTGCTCAATAGTTAAATAAAAATATCTCTCTAATGAAATACTAGTGAAAACCACAATGACATTTGCTCGACCTCGTAGGTGAATTTGTTGGTGGTCTAAGATGTTTGCCAACAAAAGCTCTTTTTGTACTGTGAGTTGACCAAAGGCCAAATGCTGATGGAAATGAAGACCTAATCTGCTTTGGAAGTGGCTTTTGCCTGTTATGACTAAGAGATGGCTTGAAGGAAGATAAGGGGAAGCTGATCATACTTTTGTCCATTTATGGGCTTTCTAAACTAAACTACTACATTATATCCTTTGAGAAAGAAGCTGAACCACCATTCCTGGGACAGAGATTTTTTTATAGCTTTATTGAAATGTAATTCACATATCATTCACCCATTTAAAGTGTGAAATTCAATGTTTTTTTAGTATATTCAAAGATATGTGCAACCACCACCACAGTCAATTTTAGAACATTTTCATCACTTCAAAAAGAAACCCTGTATCTTTTATAAATTGCTCTCTTATGCACCAATCCCCCACTTCCCCTCCTCAGTTCCACTCTCCTCCCAGCAACTAATAATATACTCTCTGCTGCTATGAATTTGCCTATTCTGAATATTTCATATAAATGAAATCATATAATACGTGGTCTTTTGTGACTTGCTTCTTTCACTTAGCATAACGTTTTTAAGATGATTTCAGGTTATAGCTTTTATCAGTACTTTATTTCTTTGTGTGGCTGAATAATATTCCATTGTATGAATGTACTATATTTTGTTTATACGTTCATCCACTGATTGACATTTCAATTGTTTTGACCTTTGGCTATTATGAATAATGTTGCTATTAACGTTAACCTACAAGTCTTTGGGTGGACATATGCTTTCACTTTTTTGTGGATATATACCTAGAAATGGAGTAGGAGAGCCATATTCTAACTCTACATTTAACCATTTTGGGGACTGCCAGACTGTTTTACAATTCAAGCAGTAGGGTATAAGGGTATGCTTTCTCCACATCCTTGTCAACACTTGTTATCTGACTTTTTGATTCTTGCCATCTTAATGGATGTGAAGTAGTGTTCATTATGGTTTTGATTTGCATTTTCTTGATGACTAAAGACGTCAAGTACCTTTGCATATGCTTATTGGCCATTCGTATATCTTTTTTGGATAAAGGTCTATTAAGAACATTTGCCATTCTTGAATTGTATTATTTATCTTTTTGTTATCAAGTTGTAATTGTTCATTATACATTGTAGAAACAAATCTATCATTGGAAATATGATTCATAGCTATTTTCTCTCATCTATGTGTTGTCCTTTTACTTTCTCAATAGGGTCCTTTGAAGCACCAGTTTTTAATTTTAATGAAGTCCAATTTATAATTTTTTTTGTGCTGTTTATGCTATTTGTATAATGTATAAGAATCTGTTGCTGAATCTAGGTCATGAAGATTTGCCCTACGTTTTCTTCTAAGAATTCTAGAGTTTTAAATCTTACATTTATGCTTTTGATTCTTTTTTAGTTAACTTTGCTATACAGTCATGCATCACATAATAACAGGGATACTTTCTGAGAAATGCATCAGAAGGTAATTTCATCACTGTGTGAACATCATAAAGTGTACTTACACAAACCTAGATGGGTTAGGGAACCTGTGGCCCTGTGGATTCCCAAGTGTGGTCCCTTGACCAAGTCCAAACTTCAAAGAACAAATTCCTTTATTAAAAAGATTTATTCTGTAAAATTTGGATTCAGTCAAAAGGCCGCATTCAAGCATTCAGAAGGCCATATGTGGCCCCAAGGCTGCAGGTTCTCCCCCTCCCCGGACCTATTGCTCTTATGCTAAAAACCTGTATGGCCTGTTACTATGCTGAGTACTGTAGGTAACTGTAAAGAATGGTAGGCATTTGTGTATCTAAACCTAAACATAGAAAAGATACAGTTAAAATATGGTATTATAATCTTATAGGACCACCATCATGTATGTGTTCCATCAGTGACCAAAATGTTGTTATGAGGTGCATGAATGTACAGTACGAAGTAGGGGTCCAACTTCATTCTTTGTATGTGGCTGTACAATTGTCCCAGCATTATTTGTTGAAAAGGCTATCATTTCCCCATTAAATGGTCTTGACACTCTTGTCAAAAATTAGTTGACTGTTGACAAATGGGTTTATTTCTGAACTCTCAATTCTGTACTATATATGTCTGTCTTTGTGTAAGTGCCACACTGTCTCGATTACTTTTGCTTCGTATTCTTGTTTTGAAATTAGGAAGTGTGGATACACCAATATCATTCATCTGGGTCAATATTATTTTGGCCATCTTGAATCCCTTGCAATTCCAAATAAATTTTAGAATCAGCTTGTTGATTTCCATAAAGAAACCAGTTGGGATTCTGATGGTGATTACATTGAATCTGTAGACCAATTTGGGGTGTATTGCCACCTTAACAATCTTCTAATCTATGAACATGAGATGTTTACCTATCTACTTAGATGTTTAATTTCTTTCAACAATGTTTAGCAGTTTTTGGAGTTTTAAATTTTTTTGTGTTAAATTTATTTTAAGTATTTTATTCTTTTCTGATTCTATTTTAAATAAAATTGTTTTCTTAATTTTATTTTTAGTAGTTAATCACAGGGATTTAGAAATACAATTGATTTATATATATTTATCTTGTCTTTTAAGCATGCTAAACTCATTTATCAGTTCTAATAGTAAAGTTGAATTTCTTAAGATTTTCTATATACAAGATAATGTAATGTGCCAATAGAAATTGTTTTACTTCTTTTTGTTCAGTCTGATGCCTTTTATTTATTTTTCTTGCCTAATTGCCCTAGCTAAAATTTCCAGTACAATGTTGAATAAAATTGATGCAGCAAATGGACATCCTTGTCTTATTTCTGATCTTAGGGGGAAAGCTTCTAGTCTTTCATGACTAAGTATGATATTAGCTGTGGGTTTTTCATGAAGCCCCTTATCAGGTTGAGAAAGTTCTCTCTTTTCCTAGTTTGTTGAGTGATTTAATCATAAAAAGATGTTGGATTTTGCTGAGTGCTTTTTATGTGTGTACTGAGATAATCATGTGATTTTTCCTTTTTATTCTATTGATATGTTGCATTATATTAATTGATCTTCAGATGTTAAACCAAATCACATTCCTGGGATAAATAGCACTTTGTCACGGTATATAATTCATTTTACATACTGTAGATTTGATTTGCCAGTATTTTCCTTTTGGTTTGCTAGGGTCTTTCCATTTGTATTCATAAAAACACATCGATCTGTCATTTTCTTATTTTTTTTTTTATTTTTTTTTAGAGACAGGGTCTTGCTCTGTCATTTTGGCTGGAGCGCAGTGGTGTGATCATAGATAACTGCAGCCTCGAACACCTGCGCTCAAGTAATTATCCTGCACCACCACACCTGGTTAATTTTTAAAATATTTTTGTAAAGACAGTGTCTCACTATGATGGCCAGACTGGTCTCAAATGCCTGGGCTCAAGTGATTCTCCCACCTCAGCCTCGCAAAATCCTGGGATTACAGGTCGTCAGCCATGCGGGGGTCTGTTATTTTCTTTTCTTGTTATGTCTTTATGTGGTTTTGGTGTCATGGAAATACTGGTCTCATAGAATGAGTTAGGGAGTGTTCCCTTCTCTTTTATTTTTTAAAAGGATTTGTGAATAATGGGTACTAATTTTTCCTTAGCTGTTTGGTAGAATTTACCAGTAGAGCCATCTGGGCCTGTGATTTTCTTTGTGGGTGGATTTTGATTACTACTTCGATTTATATAGTTATCAATTCAGATTGAGTTTATTTCTTCCTGAGTCAATTTCCTGAGTAGTTTGTTGTCTTTCTAGGAATTTTTCTATTTCATCTAAGTTATCTGATTTATTGACATATGTTTTTTTATAGTATTCTGTTACAGTATCCCCTCTTTCATTTCTGATTCTACTAATTTGAGTCTTCTCTTTTTCTTGGTATATCTAGCTAAAGGTTTGTTAATTTTCTTAATCTTTTAAAACAGTTTTTTGTTTCATTGATTTTCTATATATTGTCACTATTTCACTAATTTCTGCTTTAATCTTTATATTTTCCCACCTTCTACTTGTTTTAGGTTTAGTTTTGTTTTTTGTTGTTTTTTTTTCAGTATCTGAATATTGAAGGTTAGTTTATTGATTTGAGCTAATCCTTGTCTTCCACTTCCTCCTCCTCCCCCCTCTCCTCTTCCTCCTCCTTTGACACAGGGTCTTGCTTTGTTGCGGAGGCTGGAGTGCAGTCACACAATCATAACTCGCTCTAACTTGAATTCCTACGCTAAAGCAATCCTTCCACCCGAGCCTTGTGAGTAGCTAAGACTGTAGTGTGCACCACAACACCCAGATAATTTTTTTATTTTTTATTTGTAGAGACGAGGTCTCTATGTTGCCCAGATGGTCTCAATCTCCTAGGCTCAAGCAATCCTCCTGGCTCAACCTCCCAATTCATTTTCTAATATATGCATTCAATGCTACAAATTTCCCTCTAAACACTGCATCCCGTAAGTTTGGTACGTCGTGTTTTCGTTTTCATTCTACTTAACACATTTTCTAATTTCCTGTTTGACTTCTTCTTTCACCCATTGGTTATTTTGCAGTATGTTATTTAAATTTCACATATTAGTGAGTTTCCTATATTTCTTTTGTTACTGATTTATAGTTTCATTCCATTGCAGTCAAATGTACATTATATTATTTCTATCCTTTTAAATTTATTGAGGTTTATTTTATGGGATAGCATATAGTCTATCCTGAAGAATATTCCATGTGCTCCTGAAAAAATTATATATCCACAGTTGTTGGGTGGAGTGTTGTATAAGCGATGTTTAGGTATTTGTTATATTGGTTTTTGTAAAGATGCTGATATATACACAGTGGTTTATGGTGTGCAACTTTTCTATTTCCTTGTTGATTTCTCCATAATTGTTCCATCATCACTGAAAGTGGAATATAGATGTCTCTGAACATTATGGAACTCTCTATTTCTCTTTTCATTTCTGTCAGTTTTTGTTTTTGCTTCATTTTGATATTCTATTGTTAGGGCATATATATTTATAATTCTCATATCTAAATGAAGGATTGATACTTCCATTATTATTAAATGTCTCTATCTCTAGTAACATTCTTTGTTTTAAAGTCTATTAGCATAGCCAATTGAACTCTTTTGATTGCTGCTTGCATGATATATCTTTCCTAGTCATTTACTTTCAATCTACTTTTACCTTTGAATCTAAAGTGTGTGTCCTATATACAGCATATAAATATTTCTTGGTGCTTTTTCCCCCATTCTGAAAAATTGTGCCTTTTGATTAGATTATTTAATCCATTCACATTTCATACCATTGTTAATATAGTTGGATGTGTGTCTGCCATTTTACTTTTTGTTTTGTATACGTCTTTTGTCTTTTCTGTACCTCTCTGTTGCTTTCTTTTGCATTATAAAGTAGAATTTAAATTATTTTAATGATTTTTTTACTCTCTTTTCTTGAGCAATCTTAGTGGTGGCTCTAAGACTTACCATCTACATCATGACTTATCAGACTCAGCTTCATATTTACACTAATTTAATTTCAGTGATATATAGAACTGCTCTCCTATATAATGCTATTTCCTTTTTAAATTTTTGTGATATTATTTATATAAGTATTATATCTATAAATATTACAAACACATTATATTACTATAATTGTTATATTATATAATTTTGTGTCTTTTATTAAAGCTGAGAGAAGAAAGAACAGCAAGTAAATATTTATAGCTTTTGATAATTAACCTTTTTATTTATAATTTCTGGATCTCTTCATTAATTCCTGTTGATCAAGTTACAATCAAGTTACAATCCTGAGTCAATGTCTTACTCAATTTCAGCCACCTCCTTTGTGCTGTTATTGTCAAATATATCATGTTTGCATGTTATAGTCCTCAAAATACATCATATACATAATGTATTATGCAATTGCTTATTAAATAAGCTAAGAGAAAAAAGGAGAAGAAATGTATTTATACTGTCTTTTATAATTACATAATTATCTTTATCATTGCCCTTTTTATTTTAATGTGGATTCAGGTTACTCTCCAGAATCATTTGCTTTCAATCTGCAGGTTTTCCTTTATTATTTCACATAAAGTCAGTTTTGTTTATTTGTAAATGTGTTTATTTTGTCTTCATTTATGAAAGAGAGTTTTACTCAATATAGAATTCTTGTTTGACTTTTATTTCTTTGAGCCCTTTAAATATCCTATCTCATTGCTTTTTGACCTCCATTGTTTTTGACAGAAAGTCATCTGTTAATCATATTGGAATTCACTTGTAAAGTATAGGGGATGTTACCTCTTGCTGCTTTTAAGATTTTTCTCCTTGTGTTGTGCTTTAAACAGTTTTACTATGATGCATATATTTGTGGATCTTTTCATGTTTATCCAATTTAGTGTTCATTCAGAATACTGGATATGTAGATTAATATATTTCAATAAAGTTGGGAAGATTTCAGATGTTTTGTTTTTAATTTTTTTTCTGTTCTCTTCTCCCTGTCTCCTTTACTTCTGGCATTGGTTATGTGCTTGTTGATTTTCTACATTTCTCTGAGTTGCATTTTTCTTCACTTTTTTCTTCATTCTTTGAATTATATAATCTTTATTGATCAAATTTCAAATCACCAATTCTGTCTTCTGCCAATTCAAATCCAGTGAACTTTTCACTTCAATTATTTTATTTTTCAACCCTTGGATTTAAATTTGTTTCTTTTTAAAATTTCTTTCTTTATTGATAATGGATTGATGTTTTTTATTTGATGTATTATTATTATTGTACCTTCCTTTACTTCCTTAATCATGGTTTCATTACTTCTTTGAACATATTTATAATGGCTACTTTGAAGACTTCATTGAATTCAACATCTGGTTGCATTCACAGGCAGCTTCTGTTGCCTGCTATTTTCGCCCATGTATGAGTCATGTATTCCTGTTTCTCTTCAGGTCTCATACTTCTTTTATTGGAAACTTGAAACATTAGGTAATATATTTTAGCTACTCTGGGTACTTTCTACCATCACAGAGGCTTGTTGTTTGTTTTGTGACTGCCTGGATTATCATGGTGAAGTCCATTCTATTAATACTACCACCACCAAATGCCTACTCTTGCTCCCTTGTGGTGTGAAATTTCTGATATTCCTAAGGGAATGTGCAGCCTTGGATATGCTTATAGTCACCCTGCAATGACAGTGACTTTTACAGGGTCCCCTTTGGCTATCTCTATCTTTGACCACATCCAACCCCACTAATTGATAGCCTATATTATGCTCTTGTTTTCAACAATGCCCTGGGGCATAAATTGTTTCACCAACATAGCCGATTAAATTCAGGATCATTTGAAGAGATGGTTCCTAAGTTCATTGTTTCACATTTGTTTTGAGCCTAGGACAGGCACTTCTAAGCTGTCTTTCTCCCTAGTTCTCTCCAGAAAAGTAGTCAGCCTATAGTTTAGCTTATATTTCCAATGAACCTACCAATCACCTCCCAGTTGTCTTTCTCCATAGTCTTCACTGATTTTGAGAGCATCCTTAGGCTTGAACTCCTTCACACTCTATGACAAATGAAGTCAGTTCCTGTGGGAAAAGATATGGAGCTCTCTGTTTTACAGATTGTTGCTTCCCATTGTGAAATCTCTGACCTACGCCTTTGGAGCTGGATGGGGACAATAATACACTTCTTTCTGACTAATGTCCCAAATTTAGGAGCTGAGTGCTCAATGTGTGTGTGTGTGTGTGTGTGTGTGTGTGTGTGTGTGTGGTGTGGGGGACACAATAGTTTTAGTAAATTTTCTTGACTAAATATTTATTTATTTATTCATTCATTACATGACTTTCTTAGGACCATTTCCAGAAGTTTAGGTGACCCTAAGACCATTTCCAAAGACTTAAGATTTTTTTTTTTAAATGATTTTTTACCAATTTCTCTAGGCATTGGGTCCACAGAGCTCCTTGTGCTGTCATGGTGTAAGAAAAATTTTGACTTCTTTTTTTGATTCAGCTACATGAATTACTTGAAGTGCCTGTCTTCTTTTGTATAGCTTGTATGTAGTCAAGATCACAAAACCAAATAATTATTATATATAGGCTTTATCATATATGGAATGTAATGATAGATTAGTTTTGATTAGGTTAATGATATAGACCAGCATAAGACCTATTAAAAAATTGATAGAAATTAAGACAATAAAAATTGTGGATTGATTGAATATACTTTTCTATTTTCTGCACAACACAAAGATCTAAATTTAGTCTCTAAAAATGGTCAGTTAAGTTTATGATTGTAAAAGATGCTATTGTAATATAAAATGAATTATTTATTCTTTCCCAAAGAATTCAGACCATTTAATGTTATAATTAGTTTCTCTAAAATGAATTAGAAAAATGTTACTCTCTTTCATACTTGATAGAATTTCTATTTATTTTTTTCTTCCCGTGAGTCACAGATTTCCCAGTTTTTAAACTAATTAGTAAATTTCCATTTAAAATATCTGAAGGTCAAATTATTACTTGGCTACAGAGATCCAAGGATTGAGAAAATGTTCAATCAGATCATAAATAACCTTTCAGAATCCCAACAAGGTATAATCAAAATGAAATAAGTAAAATAAATCCACACACACAGACAAAAATATATAAGAAATTATTACAGGAGAAAAATGCTATTACAAATATGCAATCCCTATCTACTCATTTTCCCTTGATTCTTAGATTTAAAGCCAGATTCCTTCATTATTTCTGACCTGATATGAAACACCATCTGTCATGTGGATGTTAAGAGGATTATATGTAAGCAAAATAGATATTTTTTTCTCTTTCGGACTCTAAGACTTTTTAAAGGCATGTAGATTATGTAGATTATTAAATATGAAAATTAAACTGGTAAAGAGAAAAGATGGTTTCTATTACTATATTTTTTATATTAAAGCAATTATATATTGCTTTAACAGTTAGCTATTTTATTGGCATTCTGCAATTTTGCTTTTAAATTTTAGGCTCATGACTGTTTTCCTTGATCATTATAAATTGAGATTCCCTAGAGGAAATGATAAAGATTTTATAATTATCTTATGATTTATACACATGTCAAACTGAATCTCATAGCTCTCTAAATCTATGTTAGCTAAATTTCCAGATAATTATCAAACATTTATCAATATCCAGTTTTATTTTGCTTATAATAAACAAAATGAATCAATTATGTGGAAAATATAATGTAGCATTGGAATCCATGTTTGTGATTACTTTTGAAGATGAAGTATTTTTGTTGTTTTTGACATTTACTTTGAATCATGAAATTTTAAAGCTAGTATGTGATGGGTCATGTGGTTAAAAAAAAATCTCATTTAAAAAAAAAAAAACTTTTAGAGACAGGGTCTTACTATGTTGCTCAGGGTGAACTCAAACTCCTGGACTCAAATGATCCTCTAGCCTCAACCTCCCAGTAGCTAGGACTACAAGTGTATGCCACCATTCCTGAAAAGAAATTCATTTTTAAATAAAAAAGCTGAACTGTAAAAATGGTTAAATAACTTATCAGAAGGTCCACAGATTTGGTAAGATGTTTAGGATTAGACTATAGATTGTTCAAGTCTTGGTCCATTCTATTAATACTTTGAAGCCTTTTATGATTCTTTCACAACCCTGATGGACTTTCTGTCCAGAAAATTTCACTTTGGGGGGCCTGAGAATCTGTATAGTTGCTCCATCCTCATGTATACCCCACTGGAAATTGAACTAGATTCATACTTTGAAAAGTAATATTTTCGTACATTTTTTACTCAAACAATCATAGCGGCTAAGTTTTTGAGTTTCAAAACATTTCCCAAATGTGCAAGCTACTGGAGAACTCTATGAGCAAACAGCAAAACAAAGCTAGCCAATGCAAATAAAAAGAATAGATCATAATGAAAGTGTCCAGAAAGGATTTTCCAAGGTCAACTCTCTGGAAATGAGTTAACTAAATTTTTATTTCAAATATGGACTAACTAAGGCTTATTTGATTCTATCTTGATAAAATTATATAAGAAGTAGGACAAGGAAGGAGGTAGGCAGAGAAAAGAAAGGAAACAATCTTGTTTATCAGTCCATATGCAAATACTAAAAGCATGGAACAAAGGTATATAATTGTATACATTTCACACATACCTATGTGATAGTATTTATCTATCATTTCATGAAAACAAAAAGTAGCAGGAATAATAAAAGGATGCTTAAGATTTGAAATTCTATTAAAATTTTATCTACTCTGTCTCTTGCATGTAAGATCACATCTGTCTTCAGAATTCTGGATGACCACATGTGTCAATGGAAAATATAAAATAAAAGAGTTTAGTGAGTTTCTTGTTATTGTTGTCAGGGTGTTTCTGACAAGAATATCAATTAAGACAGTATTTGTTAAGCCATTGTCTATGTCGAACTGAATACCGAATAGAGTGACTTAACCCATATTCTGTAAGTTCAGAGAATTTAATTTCAGGATCACAGAGAATTTCTGGCTTTGAAGACAAAAGTTATCATAGCATCAACTTCTGTAGCTCCCTAACTCCAGTGATGAGAAGGTTCTTTGTAATTTATTTTTATTTCATTTTTACAGCTGATGCCTGTTAGATTTGTAGACCACAGGATAGAAACGAGCTGCGGTTCAAGTTATTTCTTCACTTTCAAGGAAACAAAGGAGCCGACAACACTGAAGGACAAAGATCAGGTTGTTGCTAGATACACTATGGCACTTAGGCCACTTTCCACTGCAACAAGTTTTAAATTAATGCACAAAATGTAGTCATTGCTATTTTAATGCTGTAACCTCCAGAAGTGGCCTCTCTATTGTGATTGAGAGTTTTACCTCATTATTGTTTTTATAAAATCTAAGGCTCTAACTGGAAAAGACATGAAATTTAATATAAGTAATCTGAACACAACTATAGAGCTGTGTTGGTAGTGCGTATGCATACACTCACAAACACACAAAAGATAGAACACTGTACTGGGTTCATCATTATGGTGGCCACTCAGACAGTGCTACCCACAAGGCACAGTTGCTTTGTCCACACAAGTGGATGAGAGCAAAAGCAAAACTGGCAGATGACTTTGTCCTTTGTGGCAATCAGAAAAGTCATAATAGAAAAATGAACAGTGAGCTTTTCAGGATCAAATACATATTCAATGTCTGCCGTTGCTCTGGACATATTAAACAATTTTTTTAAAACTTATTATTTTGTATCTCAAAACTCATTACTTCTGTCAGCACCAAAAAAGACTAAAGCTTAAGCTACCTAGCATCAGTTTTCTTTTCTGTGTGTGTGTGTGTGTGTGTGCAACTGTGTTTAAAAATATTTTCTTGCGAATGATAATAATGAATTAGGAACAATGGCATTTAGGATTACTCATAGCAAATTTGATCATGTACATTTCCGTAAGAAAAGGATCAAGAGGTGCTGAAATCATACACACACACACACGTGTGTGAATATATATATATATATATATATATGCATAGTAATTATGATTCAAAAGAAAATTTAGAGATTATCTAGTCTGATCTCTACATTCTGTAAAGGAGAAAACCAAAGTATATATGTGCATTACACAAAACCAGGGCAGAACAAATTTTATATTATCCCCAAATTAATTTACCTACTATGAAAATAAGCAGATTTGATTATTAATTTGTTAGAGATGTTCTCCAATTTTAAGCATTCTACATTATTTTACATGTTTATAAATTTTGTCATTATTACTGATATATATATATATACACACATATACATATAGAGTCATATATCACTTAAGAACAGTGATACATTCCCAGAAGTGCATCATTAGGTGATTTCATCATGTGGACATCATAGAGTGTACTTATACAAACCAAGATGGTATAGCTTACTATACACCTATGCTATATGGTATAGCCCATTGTTCCTAGGCTACAAACTTGTACGGCATGTTACTGTGCTGAATACTGTGAGCAATTGTAACTCAGTGGTAAATATTTGTGTATCTAAACATATTTAAATGTGGAAAAGGTACAGTAAAATTATGACTTTATAATCTTATGAGACCACCATTGTATATTTTGTCTGTCATTGATAGAAATATTATGTGGTATATATGTGACTATATATGGATGTATGAGAATATGCTTATCTATATTTATGTTCATCACATTCATTTCTTAATGAAATTTATAGCTCAATAGAAATGTGAAAAAATTAAGCTATCCAAGGAGAAAATTTCTTGGATTAATCTTTGGGGATATTGGTTTTTCAACAATTACAAACTATGCCTACCTTTTGTTCAATGACCATAATTCGCTTCCAAGAAAACTGTATCTAAGTAAAAGTTGTTAAATAAAATTTTTTACTTAAGTGTAGCAGGGTAAATTATGATGTATTCCATCCCATACCAAGATAACCAAATAATTTTTACTGATTAAAAAAAAGAATTAAATATTAGATAAATTTTTATATGTAATAAACAGTAATTCAAACATAAATAAATACAGTTTATACATAAATGCAATGTAATGAAATTTTATTTTCTTTACCAAAAGACAAAACTACTTCACAGTGAGAGATTAGTGAAAGAGAGTTGGTCTTGGAAAAGTTAATTCTTCTCATATCACTTTTTCCCTATCTTTACCTCATATGGGCTCATATTTGTCTCTTACTAAACCTGAACTTAACATTATTAGGGCAAAACAAGTATTTAACATAAGAGTGCCTCAAAACAGGAGGAATAGAGTTCATGTGTAATAGACTGAAGTGTTGTGTTTGTCTTTATTCTTTCCCTTGGCAAAAACACACAATTCAAATTCATGCCATAAGATCCTTCTTACTAGAAAATGAGGCTTCACGTAAATCGGTGAGTGTCTAAAACAATAATGTCAAAATATGTATTATAGCATAGTCACTTAGTGTGTTTTGGGGGAAAATACCATTATACTAGAGAAAAAAGGAAGTTTACCTGAAAAATGGTAAATATTTTCAAAAGCTGTTACGATTAACTGTCATTAATTGAAGAGTTATTATATGGCATAATCTATAAAGTCGAAAATCCTCCACAAATTAAGAAAAAGGAGTAGAAATTAATGATACCAAGATAATATCTGACAATAATCAAACTACTTCAAGTAAAAAACTGGTTATGATCAGAGAATTTTTATAACATTAACAACTTTGCCACTTTTATTATACCTCTACAGATTCAAAAGTATTTAAAAATCTTAGTTTAAATTTGAGAGTAAACTTTTGAGATCAGTAGATCACCTTCACTTGTCTTATCTCTTCATTCTCCCTGATGTTTACTTTGCTTTTTTCATTTCTTATAAAGAACAAAGTTCTATTCAGGGCAACTTTCATCCGTGTTATTACCTGTCTGGAAAGCTACCTGCTCCAAATTTCCTCCTAAGTCCAAGTACCTCAGGGATGTCTACCAGATGAGATGTGTTCCTAACATGGAGGTCTATTATAAATATTTCCACAGCAACTAAATAATTATTATTGTTAGTATCTGTATCTTCATTACTATGCTGTAATCTTCAAGGAGGACAAGGGTTGAGTCTTTGTTATTCATTGTTGGTTGAAGAATTGGTTTAAGCAAGGTTAGAATAGATTTTTTAATGACTGTCCAGATAAAAAACTATTTAATACAAAATAATTTATTAGTATTTTGAAGAATTGACTATATCAGAAAATCATGAAAAGACTTCTGCAGAACGATAATTGCCATATTGTAAAATCAAGTAGATTTTGTTGTGTGTATATATGTGTATATATATGATTGCACACGTGTGTTTGTGTGTGTGTACATATATACACATACACAGTATTTTTCTTGAACTCAGGATGATTAGCCATGTGATCATGCATTTGCTTCAGAAAAAAAAAAAAATCCCATGCCACTATATAGGGTAATTCAGATCCTGGAGACAAAGGCAAGGGAATCATTAGAACAGATCAAATACTTCTCCAAATTTTTGTGATTCCATGTTAACCTACCTAGCATACAGCATGCACTAAGTTAAATTCCTAATTTGGAATTTGAAATTTAAAAAAAAATTTTTTTAAAGGACATAATCTTATTAGAAGCACCCCAAAGACATTATTAATTATAAAACAATAGCTAATGTTAATTATCTTGTTATTTTACTAGCTTAGGGTTTCACTGCTCTCAAAGCAATGAAGTACTTGTAAGACTAAGAAGTGCTCACTGAAGAGGCAACTCCCAGAATCATGGGTGTGTCTGCTCTAAGGACAAATTCCAGGCTCCACCCTAGAAGAAAAAATTCTTTTCAAGCCCTAACATGTCAGTTTCTAAGCTCCAAGTATCTTAAGATCTAGACTACATTCAGAGCAACAGGAAGAAGAATCTGCTAGCCACTTGGAAATAGCATTTTGTTTTTACTACAGTATGACTATTCATGCTTATTATCCATGCTTGTTATTTTGTCTTAATGGTTGAAAAAGAAAGTTTAATTTCTCGAGGTGTCTGGGCTAGAGTTGGAAGACAGAGGGGAACAAATGAAGATCACTCAAGACAATGCAATCCTATGTGTAACAAAGCGCTTGCCTTAAGCTATGTGCAGGCAAAGAAAGAAGAAGAGGACATAGAAAGGAAGTAGCGGGGAGACAATTTTTAGACAATTCTCCACCCTAGTCTGGTTAGCCAGTGACAAATGGGGCTATCTGAAGCAACTGTGAGTAAAGAGCAGTGTAAAAGTTTCTTGGTCTGTCTTTTTCTTTGCCAAGGGAGGATGTTCATATTTGCTATTTTGTAAAGCAATATTTCATGCCAGTGCCCTTTGTTCTTGTCCAAAAATTGAGTCCCAGAATTCCCTTTTTGAAGTCTTAGCAAGTGTGAGAGGGTGTGATTGGGGAAAATCTTCCCCCATCGATGGTCCACACTGCACAGTAATAACTCTTCTCTTAAAGATGCTGTGACTGAATCATTCAGGGGAAGTTTACAAAGCAGGGATGCATTTGTATCCACTGAAATGAAT
Organism: Avahi laniger; assembly: GCA_963575035.1. NCBI lineage: Eukaryota > Metazoa > Chordata > Mammalia > Primates > Indriidae > Avahi > Avahi laniger. The sequence goes on along the minus strand of CAUYSK010053987.1, from coordinate 8,850 downwards.
ATTCTACACACCTCTATAGATGAGCCTAGAAATGATTATCATCTAAGAATATTAAGTACAAGCTGTTAGTGGGAGGGAAGAAGAGGTGGGCAGGTGATCCCAGAGGAAAATCATCTGCATCATTAAAAACCTACTATCAAGGCAGAAGAACGAGAGTGTGTGCGGGGTGCATCCACAAGGAGATGAAGAGGAGAGCCCCTCTCCCACCCTGCACCTGCTCCCACAGAGGGAGACAAAGCTGAAAATAAAGCTTCTATTGGTCATCCCCACGTCACAGTTACACTTAACTAAGCAAAGGCCTGCCAAAGGCAATTTGAACTCTAAACCTCAGGGTGAGAAGTGCACCTATATGGGGTTCAACAGAAGAACCCCATATGCCTAGAAGGCATGATATCTTTGTGGTCCCCCTTGCAAGGCAAATGAGAGCCATTGTGAGGTACAGACCTCTGATTTGTGTTCTTCTTTCTATGTGTGCTTGGGAGGAAAGTGTCAACTGTGGAGAAAAAGTGAGGAACCTTGCCACGCACGTTGAAATTCAATACAATAAATAAGCAGCAAAGAAAAACGTCCTGTACTGCCCCTCACCAACAAGTTACATATGCCTTTGTCATTGCTAATTGACTGGGGAATAAAGGATAAAGTAGTAACTATAAATTTAAAAGGAAAAGAAATTTCATATACTATTCTCCAAAAGTAAGTGTAAAATTTTTTGAAATTTGCCAATATATATATATACTCTATGTTGATTAATGGTTCTTAAACTACTTCAGCTTGTCTTAACAGTAAAATATCCCCCAATAAAATATTTCTCTACCTCTTGAAAACATGAACTACACAATGTTAAGTGAAATATTTGTTACAAATATTTTTTCCAGTGTTTTAAACACTCCCAATGCCAAATAAATTGTTAGGAATGAATAATATTTTTGAAAATAATTTTATGTGAATGGATTCTTTATGCAAACATAAATTTAATATTCTGAATCCAAATAATAAAAGAATCAGTCCAAAATATTCCCATTATATTTTACCACCCTATTGCCCTCAGAAAGTTTCTTCATTTTGATGCTTTTCTATTGGCAACAATAAAATCTTAAGGGAGTTAGAAAAGGTGATGGAGGGGGTATATTCCCAATCTTATATCGTTGCAGTATTCGCTTTAAAGCAATGTAATCCTTTTCTGTTTCTGCCCCAACATTTCATAATTATATCATTTACAAGAATTGTGTAATTTACATAACCACCTAAATTGTCATAATTGCTAGAAAGTGCTGAAAAAGCATACGGTAGGCATTTCAGATTCATTTCTGTTCTCTGTTTGAAACTCATTTGAAATGCCTTTTGCATAAAATTTCTTTTGGTCAACAAAAAAGTAACTTGGGTTTTATTTTGCAGGAACCCTCTCTTCTTCTCAGGCTGACTTCTTTCTCTTCTTTCAGGAAACCTCTTCCAGGTATTCTACCTGAGCACTGGAAAGGCCTCCAGGATAAATAAGCCCCTCTTTTCAATTTTACAGAAAAAGAAACTGAGATCAACGAAGTTAACTGACTTGATCTGGGTCCCACAGGTCACCTCTGCAGAGTCAAGTCTAGAAGTCACTGTTTCTAAACTTGCATGTTTTGTTCCTTGTCCCACACTGTTCTCCACTGCATTTAGAAAGAAGAAAAAATGAAAAATACAAGAATGGAATGGTCTCTTCAACAGTTTTCTCAGCGTGCCATTTCCATTATAATTATCTTAACCATCTGTTTTGCTTGGAACAGGCAAAAGAATTTGATATTAAGAAACGAAACTGTCATTTTGTACCACAGAAAATGGCCTCACAACTGGGACCTTATTTCAGGAAAAAAGAGTGGATGGCAATTTCATCAGAGGTTTCATCAATGAAGTAGAATGCCAATATTTGGTCATTACTGCTTTGAAAATCAGTAGCTCATGTAATTTTATAAATAAAATTTTATAACTCAATGTCATCATAGAATGTCCTATACAATATTTGCTAAAAGTGTAATCTGGAAACATACGAAGTAAACAAGAGTATTGGAAAATGGCAATTAACTTTCTTTACCTACTTCTGCTTCAATGTCTCCTTTAAAAAGCTTATCTAGCCTCACATAATTAAAAGCAAATGTATTAATATTTAGCTTCCTGATGCTAATTTGGCTGTTATATAAAGCTATAAAATTTTGTGAAAACATAAGATATATGCATAAATAACAAACCACATTTCTGAAGTGCTTACCTCTTGCATACGTACACATATATAGACACACACGTTGTACAAAACACACATACAGTTTATGCTAGTAATAACTCAGTGCTTTAAAGTGAACAAAAAAAGAGCCGATTCTCTTATTTGATTGTTTTGTCAAAATGACTGTGAAATATGCATTTTAATTCTAATTAAAAATAAAATTTAAAGAGTGATATACCTATCTTGCAGTTACAGACTTTTCAAATTACGGATATTATTTGAAAGAACCAATAATACTTCGAAATCATTATTTAAATGACTTGTAATTGTGGCAATTTAACCAATCTTCAGAACAAATAACTACCAATAGAGAGGGCAGCTTATCACCTTTGAAATAAACATGGAAGGCAAAACAATTTTTATAGGAAAGTGAAGAAGTGTATTCAACTCAATTAAGGAAGAAAAGAAATAATAAATTATTATTCCTGGAAAAGCTTTAGACAATAATAGCAAAGCTAGGAGGAATGAGAGGCCCTTTCAATATTAATGTTTTCCAGACCATAAAGTTTATCATAATAACACTGAAGAAGTAAAAAGAAAAAAAAAAAAGAAACAACATATACTCTGATAAAAGAACAATTTTGTGTGTTCAATAAGAATTCAATCGAGAACCAAATTTTATGCAGCCAATAGAGGTAACATAGTCCTATAATTTTAGTCAAGAAATTTTAGAAATGATGGAAAATTTCACTTGAAAGAAACAAAATGAAGTTCATAAAATTTTCTAAAAATATCAAAGCAATTAAATTTTCCCCATCTACAAATTATATATTAGAAAGAAATAATTTAATTCCAAATTTCTTTTTCCTGAGATGAAAATCTTATAAATTAATAACTTGACACACATAAGCCAATTCAATTCTTATACCAGCAATACTAGTACCTGATCACATCTCAAAAAATGAAATGAAATGGAAAAAAAAAATGTAGTGAAAAGTAACATGTACACCCTTAACATTTTCAGAATTTAATATTAAGTGCTTTTTTTTTTCCCCTCATGGTCACTTTTCTTTTTTCCTTTCCTAATTTGTAACATTATATTTGCCTTCCATTTTCTTTATTTCTTGGCAATGTGATAGAAGACCAATAAATCAATCTGGCATACTAACTAGTAATTAGTATGGACAATCGAGAAACTTCTTTCTGAGATTGCTTACATTTATTCTCTTCTTTTAAACAAGGTTCATTTTCAAAGCCACAGGTAAAGTCCCACGGTCCAACATTACACTTGCCTAACACATCTCTGTTAGTCATGCATAATGTCCTGTTACTCTGTTTAAAATATAAATATACACATACACACATGTAAGTAAATTTGTATATATTACTTATGTATAAATACGAAAAATAAAATTGAAATGAACTCCTTCACTGGAACAAGCAACATGAGATATGAATGGTATACTCAATTTATTCACGTTTCTTTCTTCCCTTCCTCCCTCCCTCCCTTCCTTCTTTCCATTACTTTTGACTATTTTCTGGTTTGTGTATTGGCCTTTTCTCCTTCAAGTGGTGGGTTGTGAAGGTGTTAATAAATAAGTCATTTACTCTTTAAGGTAGTATGTTCAATCCACTAATGTGTCTGAATAGCCACCAAATAGTAATTAATGTAAAATGATACTGTCTTGAGTAAGTATAAATTATATATATATAATTTCTAGTATTTTACAATTATTCAAGATAATTTTTTAAAATTACATTTAAATTTTAACTCTTATTAGATACATGCTTTACTCAAGGTGTTTTGAATATGAATCAGAAACAAGTCTGATATCAACAAAATAGTTTATATGGAGGCATCAACATGATGATGATGATGTTACCTGAGTTATAAAACAAGAAGCTAAAATGCACAATTAATTTGGTAACAAAGAATAGAAACTATCATTTTTTTTAAGCTCACCTCTTTAAGATAACATGAAGAAATAAACTTTTTCATTTTTTTCCTTTCACATATATATTTTTCTTGATATATATTTGTGGTGTTCAGGGAATGTTAACCATTCACTCAATATTGATTTAAACACAATAAATAAATAAGAATCTTATTGTCCCTAATAGAGGTGATATTTATTAAAGGTTATTTATATTATTACATATATCACTAAAACCCAATAAAATAATTTTTATATTAATGTATTTTAAATATATGTATTAAATTGGTTGATGTCTTATACATATACAACCATATGACAAATATCTCACAGTGGTTGGTGAAAGAAAATTTTTCTCTGAAATTCATAAACTTGTTATCAGAAGTAAGAATTAAGGAAAACTGTTTCATTTTTACTTGATTTCCAGAAATTCCAAGCCTACATTTTGGGCTCAAGTACAGTAACCTCTTTTAGAGAGCACTGTCTGATTTAATAAGAATGAAACTTAGCAATGATTATAGCAAATCACCATTCTCCAAATAGTACAAGATAAAGGGTTAATGCTTTTGTCTTCTGTGGGAACAAGGAAGGTAGGGGTGAAATTGAACCTAGGCAGAGAAATGGCAGGTAATCCTGTCTATGTTGGGTGTCTGGGTGGTGGTGAGTTTGTCCTCATGCCCCCAAGAAACTTCTGGCCCAATCACCCTGGATTTGGCTGGCAGGTGAGAAAATTCTTGGTCTTATTGCTGCTGGCCTGGAAGTCCCGGTGAACCAGAAGACCTACACTATCTTCATCTATCTGTAAGCTGGAAGACACAACTGTCTCTACATACTAGCTGAGAGATAAAGGAGGATGAGTATAGTATATCCACACCTGTGAGTCTCCCAGATGGATAGCTGTACAGGAACATCCAGAATCACTTCAGTCATATCACAACGATACAACTCTGCATTTTATGGAATTGGATTCATCACATTATAGTGGAACTTTACAGAATTTTTCCTTTTCTCAACTCTCTACCATTTTAACCTTTCACTTAAGTCTTTTTATTTCTATTTTAAGAATTTTCAATTTTATTGCATTTGTGTCTTTTACTATAAATCTTGAAAATTTTATAGAAATGGGTTTAGTCTAAATAGTTTAAATTCAAGTATGATAAATTTAATAATTCTTGAGCTATTATACTAATGAAAGACCTTGTAGGAGATGAAAGGGAGAAAATCCATGTGAAAAGCACATAGTAGACACTTAGTAAATTATAGCTATTATAGCTATTATTACTCTTAATAAAGTTAGAAATATATAAGTTTATGAAAAATTAAATACAGATTGGATGAATTAATCAAGTTAATCAAGACTGGTAATTTCTAGTAAGAACATACATCAAAGCAGCAGTTGGGTACCATTAGTTGATATACTGCATACTATATCTGTGTGATTTGTTTATTAATTTTTAGGTGCTCGTTGAAATATCATAGCCTAAAAATATTGTCATGCTTAGTTTTGGTCTTAAAATTTTTAATTATTTATTGTTTTTATTCTTCAAAAAGAGGTATATGTCTAAAATAATGATTATATTACAGTGAAAAAGGATTTTGTTTTGTCAGCAATAGAGCATCTTCAGAGGGAGATAGATGAATGCCCACTCCTGTTGCCGAACTTTGTAACTGCTTTTGCTGTTTGTTTCTTCTCATTCATTTTACATCCGTGTTAGGCTTGCATCTGTTTATGTTACTTGTCTATTATTCATCTACAGGATAACTGCTCAGCAGTCGTTACTTCCTTTCATATCTTTTCTGCATCTTTTGTTTCCATGGGTTGTTTGGCAATAAAACCAAGAAAAGGGTACAAAGCTTATTAAAAAAATGCAGTTGGAACATCATATTTTTACAGCTCTAAGAATGTTATGGCTGATTTCAAAAAGTTTTTTTAAATGTTAAAATGTATTCCGCAAAGTTTAAAGCTCATAGGTATGATGAATTTGAAAATTTGAGAGAATGGAACGTAAAAAGCGTCTTCTGAAACAGCTCACTACTGTTTGATCTTTACGTGGCAGGATGTCTTGTGCAATTTTCTGTTTACTGTACATTTTAATATCAAAATTTCAAGCAATGAAGTCATAGTAATTCGTTGCATTTGTATAGCACTTCATAATTTTATTATGTGTTTACTCATTCATTATGTCCTCTAATCTTTCTAGGTAGATAATTAGCATCTTCATTTTAAGGATGAAAAAAGAGAGTAACTATCTTAAATGATGTGCTAAGGTCAAAAGGTGAATGAATCTCTGAGCCTAGACTAGAATCTACATTTACTTGATACCTACCCAGCCTGCTGTGGGCCAGAAGGATGCTGACACTGTAAAGTTGCTCCAGTCTTTCTGTGGGCCTAAGGGGTAAAATATGATTTGGAGGGATCTTAGATTATATAAGCATAGCTTTATGTGTGATTTTAAATCATTTTTGTGTCCTCAAGCCCCATAAGACTTTATCGATAATTAAGGTACATTACACTCGGACGCAAAAATTTTGACTTCTGTATCAAGGGGTTTATGAATTCTCTGAAGCCCTTCCATATACCCTAGAATAATAATTTCAACTGTGTATGATTACTTTCATCTACTCGACCTATATTACTTCTATATTATCTTAAGAATCTGATTTATCTGATTCAACGTGCTAAGGTTAAAAGAGTAATTCCTAGGTTATTTTCAGCAAATAAACTGAAGATACATAAAACCAATTCAAAGAATCAATAGCAAGACATCTGTATAAGATCATGTATTCAGAATATGCTACGCATTTCTTTGTGAAGCCTTCATATATTTACATGAAGATTTGTAGGTTATCAAGAATAATTGGTTTTTTTCCTTATTCAGACATTTGTTGATTTTCTCAATAAGCCTCATAACTAGGGAAAATATTAAGAGTCATTCAAAAGCAACTGCAATGTCATTCCTTCAAGTTTAAGGCTCTTTAGTCATGAAAATATGAAATTCCTTAAATTTTGATAAACATAGTAAAAAGAAAGAACAAAATTCATGACGAAGTCCTTGTTTACTAGGCTTGGTCGAGTTTAAAATGTTGAAAACACCACTCAGAGTTGGTTCTGACCAAGGCAGTGATTTCTGTCTGAATGATGCAAAATATTCCATGGTTTTAGAAAGCCTAAAGAAAGGACTTCTCCAAGTTACAGTATCACATTTAATTATTTTATTAAGTGTCAGAGACCTCCATTATACCATTTAAGATGGGTTGTGATTTCCAAAATAATGCTGAGTCAGGGCCATGGCCATAAGATTATCCCTCTGTCTAGCCTGATTATTATGGAATTGGAGTTTAGTTGGTAAAGAGGATTAATACAAGAGTAGAGTTTAAAGATAAATCTATAGATATTTATCTAATTTACCATGTTACTTTTTATAGACTGTTACAGGAAGATATTTTAGGTCTTATTTTGACATATAATTTAAAAATGTATTTATTTTTTAATAAATAAATATAATTAAAAATAATTTTATCCCATTTCCTTATCAGTCACTGTATATAAGTTTTGTGTAAAACATGAATGGAAAGGAAGACATGGGCAAGTGGAGATGACAACACAGTACACATATGTTTCTAAATCTTCCCTCATTGATTATATATGCTTATATATGTACCCATTAGCCAGAAAACACTTTTCTGCCAAAGAGATTTCATTACTATCTCTCCCCGTTAATTATTTACATATTCTACATCCCACTGTTGTAAAAGAACAACCAAACAATCCCCTGGAGTCTACCTTCCATTTAAAAGAAATTTTCTATTGTAATTATGTAGTACTTGTGAAAAATCATAGAATTTTAACAACCCATTTAGTCTGCATCCAAAACAACCAAGAACTATCAATGTTTCAACAATTGCATAATTATTTTTAACATTATTACCTTTGGAGTGTTTAAGCTATCCTTAAGTAATAAATAGCAAAATGATATTATTTTGGCCTGTGTCATCCACAATTCTCCTAAGAATTGTAAATTTGTACTTTCTCATCATTATCAGAATCATTTCTGTCACCATGGTGTAAGATGATTCCTAAGGAAAAACGAACTACCTCCCTCTTTTAATCTCCTTTATTAGAAATGTAAGAAAGTACTACCTAATCTTTTGTTCCCTCCTCCCAAATAAAGATCTTTGGTGCGGTGGCTCACGCCTGTAATTCTAGCACTCTGGGAGGCCGAGGCGGGTGGATCACTCAAGGTCAGGAGGTCGAGACTAGCCTGAGCAAGAGCAAGACCCTGTCTCTACTATAAATAGAAAGAAATTAGCCAAACAACTAAAAATAAAAAAAAAATTAGCCAGGCATGGTGGCGCATGCCTGTAGTCCCAGTTACTCGGGAAGCTGAGCCAGGAGGATCGCTCGAGCCCAGGAGTTTGAGGTTGCTGTGAGCTAGGCTGACACCACGGCACTCTAGCCCAGGCAAGAGAGTGAGACTCTGTCTCAAAAAAAAAAAAAGATCTTTGATGAAAAGACTTAGTTTCTGCCTTGGTTCTTCTACTTACAGCAGTAAAGAGAGGAAATGCGTGGAGCTCAAAGACGCTACCTGTCTACTCTGACATCTCCTTCTTCATTGTTGTCTCTCAGTCACTGAGTAATTAATTCTGAATAAGCTAAGCGACAATAAATGGCTGCTGTTTAGAAGAATTGATATAAGTTGCTATGAAAAGATATATTACATT
>CAUYSK010053984.1:0-43288 GCA_963575035.1 Avahi laniger | reverse complement strand
ACACCAGAGCTACTTCCACTGTCATGCTGGAAGTCAATCCCACCACTATGTCCTTGACCAAGCAAAGCAGAGAGTGAGTGAGTTGTGGCTGAAAGCAGCAAAACAGGTACTCAGAATTATCATCTCTGAAGTTCTTGGTATGCCCTTTATCAAAAGAGAAGAGTTAGGCAAGCCAGGAGGAAATATGTTATCATAATAAAGTTAGTCATCCATTTTTTACTTTATTTTCCATGTTCATTATTAGTTTTAAATAATTCAGTGCACATGTCCTAAATACTAGTCTGGTGAATGATAATGACTCTATCACCTACAAAATAAGGTCACTAACTGTTCTTTTTGGCAGGCATAACAGTTTCTTAAACACTGTGATATGGTGAGCAAAACATGTGGAAATAGAATTATAACTGAAAGCATCCTTTTCAGGGCTGCTTTGGTTTGTTAGATTAAAGGAAAAGAACAGACTATTTTCTCCTGGGTAGGACAGAGACAAAATGACCTTCTCCCTGAGTATTTACAGTCCTAACCATTTGACTGAAGTAAATTCAACAACAGGGAGCATACAGTTATACCAAATGGAAAACAAGCCAAAAGTTATATCAAAGCCCTGAGTTCAGCATCTTCACAGCAAATCATTGAGACTCTAAACAAAGCAGTACATCATCTGTGATGTGTAACTACAGGCAACACATCTTTACTGAACACTTAGAGTGTGCACAGCCATTTGTTGGAATATAAGAGCTAAGGATGATGCCCTGACACTTAGACCCTTTTAAGACAACTAAAGAGAATAGACATACACACATACATAGACACAGAGAAAAAGAACAAGGCTTTTCAAGTTATCATGTGTTAACATAATTATAGAGTGGGCAGAACAATACTTGAGTCCTGCATAAGTTCTTTAAAAGAAGAGGTAACTGCATCAGGACAAAGAGAGGATGAGGTACTTCCTCAAAAAAGTAAGACATGTGCTGGGTATAAAAAAGATTTAAATACACAATAGTGAGGGAAAATGCATAGCAGCTAGAAAGAACACCTGGAGGGCTAGTCAAACAACATCAAATCAAAGAAATAGTTTTCAGTCCTGAAGGAAACAGTATTACCTCTGAATTATCAATTTTATTTCCAGAAATGTGCCAAGTACAGCACTTGGATGGAGGTAAGGGAAGTTGAAGCATTTCTGTTCCAGATTTTTAAATTCAAGATAATCCAGCAAAAAATAATGCAGTTCTCTTTTAATAATTTGTGGAGGTTTGAATGTAAAGAACCAAAAGCGTAGTTCAGAGAAATTCAGTGTGGTATAATAAATGACTTAAAAAATCTCTGCGACTCAATGTAGAACAAATTATTAGACCCTACTTTAGTTTTCAATTAAGAAATATAAATGCCGTTTAGCATAGAATTTTTATTGATTTATTTGTTTTAGTTGCCTAGAGTTAGGGACTGGCTAAGCTCACACTATGCCTAGATCTTTGAGTCTAAAGGCACATGTTTCTGAAATAAAGAATTCCTTCAGAGAAACTTACTTAAACATTGGGTTAATTTAGTCTTTTACACATAAAAGCAAATAGGCCTCAATTAGACACAGATAACTTTTCCCAGAATTAATTTAAGTTTGCCATTTTGTTTGTTGGTCTTCAACTCACCTGTTTTAAAGAAAGGGGAAAAAAGAATAAAAGAATGAGTATCTTAAAAAAAAAGAAAATATTTTAAATATTTTGCCTCCACATCTATCGGATTTTTTCTAACTCTGCCTTTAAGGTGAGCAGTTGATAGCTACTGACTTGTCTCCCATCTCATTTTATTTTTGCATCACTCACTCTGTTAAGTTGTCTTCCTTCCAGTAATCATTATGGTGTTAAGTGACACTCCAGGGAAAATCAATTCCTTTTGACTAAATAGAAAAGCCCATTTACTTCCCTGGAATCATAATTGGGGCTTTGTTTATTTTGCTATAGTTTAAACTCTGATGACAGCCACCCTCTTGTTTTCACCTAAGTCGAGTAGCTTGTCTGCTGCAGCCTCCGGGGAAGGTTTGCCAGCCTTTAAGAACCTCCTCCTGGAGTAGGGAATAATTAGAACCGTTTAGACATCAAAAGTACATTTCCCAGCAATTGGTTGGATGTTGTTTTCCTCAAGATTGTTTAAAGGAAAAGCCCCTTAAACCCCTAAGGGGATAGAGTCTTTCTTACTTTCTCTCCACTAAGAAAGATGTGAAGCTACAGAAACATTCAGATTTGTAAGACCACAGGTCTGCAAGTGTTGTGTATGTCTTAAACCTCAGGAGATACTTTTGAATAAATGAAATTAATGACTTGTACTTAATCAAATCGATGAGTTGAATTGAATTGGATTGAATTGAACTAAATTAAATTGAGCTTCTCTGGCCTAACAAGGTGGCCATCATGAGAGCAAAGGGAAGGTCAGGGTTTTCTCTATTCTCCAGATAATCAGGGCCAGAACTTGGAATGATCAGGGAGTCCAGGCCCTCCTGGCCAGCCATTGAGGAAACTAAGATTAAGTGACTTCCCTAAGGACAGATAGCAAAATGAGAGCAGGTTTGAGACTCCAGTCTTGATAGCAATACAGACAAATAACTCAGCTCACACGTATCGAGTAGGTACTTAGTGTGGCAGGCGCAACTCTGAGTGCTTCACAGTGTCATTTCATTTACTCCTGCCAGCAACCTGTCAGGACAGGCCCCTCTATAATCCTCATTCTCGGATAAAACAATTGAGACAGGAAATGATTAAGTACCTTGCCTAAGTGGTACAGCCAGGATTTGAACCCAAAAAGTAAGACCTCAAGACATTTCTCATAACCATTTCAAAACATCATGGTTGGATGAGGAAGAGAGTTTATAACACAGCTTTAAAAAGAGTTTAAAACAAAATAATACAATTTTAAGGAAATGCAGAAATAGAAAAAAAATTTTTTCCTCTTGAAAACTTGAAATTATAAACCGTTCCAATCTCCTGAACTTAAACTTTTAAAAATATCTAGGTTTTCTCTCTCTCTCTCTGTTTTCTGAAGTTTGGCCTTAGTACAGTCTGTCAGATCATATTATACAGAATTTAGAGGTATTTATGGGAATACCATAAGGGCTTTTCGAAATACTGTTATCTCATGTTTAAATTTATGTATCATTTATATGTGAAAACATAGTTCCTCAACATTGAAAATGTTCAGTTAGTGTCTTGAAACTCTGAGGGTCCCAGTCAGTGCAGGGCACTGTACTAGTTGTCACCTTCAGAATGACCAGGAATCCTGACACGGTGTCACTTCCCTGCCTGTGCACAGAAAGGTCCATCCATCTCTGGATTCGGAGCTCCCATCAGTGAGGATCGATTGCGTGCCTCCACTGAGTCCTGCACGTGGCGGGTTCTGATCATCCTATTGGAATTGGAAATGCACAAGTGATTCTAATTATTGACTACTCTAGTCCTGAAGAGCAGAGTTCTCTAGAGTTCTGAGCACACAGAAGTCACTCCATAGGTAGGTGACTTAGCAGTCCCTCCTAAATAGGAACCGAATAGAAATCAGGCTATCTGGCCTGGCTGTGGAGGCAGGGTGACGAGGGATGGTTCAGGGTCATCGTGTTAATAATGGAGGTGGGAGGCATGAGGAAGAGGCCAGTTGCAAAGATAACATCTATTCTGGCATGATCAATCAGAGGAAAGGCAATGTCATTTGCTGGATTGTGTGAGGGGCAGTTTGGCCCGGGAAAAGGGAGAGTTAAAACAAAAGTACAGTTTAGGACATAAGTTTGAGATGAATTTGAAACAGAAAACTGGAAAAAACAAGGAAATAGATAAATGATCTAGATGTTTCATATGCTTTAACCATCATTTGAGATGAGGATGTGAAATTAGGATTGTGAAGAAATTATTAATAGGATTGATGCTAAGTTTTCTGGTCTAAAGTTTCTAGAATCTGTTTTTCACCTTTCTGAAAAATTGGTCCATAACATGTTACTCTTCATTCTTCTGATCTCATTCCTATTCTACATAATTCTTCAAAGATTAAGGAGTTTCTATTCACTTAGCAAAGTTTTTCCAGAGCTTTGAGATACCACTCATCTGTGTCTGAAGTAGATTCTTATTTAAAGCAGGTAGCTGTTGCCATCCTCATTTCTCCCATGTATAGAACTTCATCTTCAATATACTAAAGATTATTCAACACTTTCTTAAGAATTCTCATTGGTTAAAAGGTACAAGTCAAATAGAAGGCAGGTACTCGAGTGTTCTCTTGTCATCTGTCAGTGTTAAAATAGCACGAGACGGATCATCTCTTTTTTTCTTCTTGGCCTGAACATACATGAAAAGTCTTCATAAGCCTTAACACTTTTTCTCAAGTCCCACCTCACTCTAGGATTTAGGTTCCTGTTACTCTTCTGTCTTTATCCTCGATATTATGGTCCTTTATTTTGTACACAGTGTAACTTTCTTAGGTAGTACAGTATTTTTCAAGCTATTTTCTCAGCATTGCTCTATTTTGTGTGTGTGTGTATGTAGTATCTATCAGAAATGCTCACAATTTTATCTTTATTACTTTAAGAAAATCTTCCCATTCATTCATTCATTCTTTCAACAATTGTCTTTTGAGAGCATGCACTGAGGTAAATCACTGTGAAACACAGAAAGACTAACTAGACACTAATCTGAGTTCGAGAATAAGTCACATACAAATCAAAAGTTCCAAAAGAGATATACAAATCTTGTGGGAATTCAGAGGGGGCAGGTACCAGAGGCAGCACTGGAAAGATGACACTGTGTATCAGAGAAGGAAAGCTTCACAGTGTGAATGTCAGTAGATCTGTGCCTTGAGTAATTTAGATAAGAGAAGATGAAAAGGTGTGTGTGTGTATTGTGGTAGGGTCACTGAGAAAGAAGCACAGGGTATTCTAGAAGGAAGAAAAAAAGGATGTTATCAAATATCAGTTTTTAATGAATACAGCAAATTTCCATGTATACACTTGTGCCCTTCCATTTCCTATTCCTCCTTCTCCAGAGTGCATTTTCTTGCTATTTCTTATCTCTACCCTTTTCTATGCTCAGATATTCCAATTATTTTGCCACTCAGGACTCTTTTCCATCCAGGATCATCATTCTCTGCCTTTCCCAAATGCTTCCCCTTCCTTCCGCTAAGTTTTTCCAAACCCATCCTTAGTTGCCCACTCTTTCTCTACCAGCTTAAAAGAAGTGGATAATCTTTCTGTTTGGTGATTCAGAGATATTGGAGGGATACTTCCTTGGCAGGAGGCCAGCAGGTCATCTCTGCAACCTTCATGTTCCACCTCCTGAGAAAGTGCCCAAGGGCAAGGAGTGAGCCCAGGATTGGCAGCGAGAAGACCTGGGTTGTGGTTCTAGTACCAAGAGTCTGTTATTGTACAATCCAAAAAATAATTTAACGTCCTTGAGCCTCGGCTTACTTCCCTATAAAGTAACACAGTTGAACACAATGATCCCCAGTCATCTCCATCCCCGTGAAACAGAAAGAAAACTCGAGCCCTGGAAATGACTATCAGTTAGGTCATTAAACCATTCAATAGTAGAACCAGCTTCCTGTCTTTTCCACTGTTCTTTTGCTATGGTCTGACTGTGTTCCCCAAAGTTCATGTGTTGGAAACTGAATCTCCAATGCAATAGTATTGGGAGGTGGGGCCTAATGGGAGGTGTTTAGGTCACGAGGGCTTTGCCCTCATGAATAAATTAATGTTATAATGGGAATGTGTTCATTATTGCATTATTGCAGGAGTAGAGTTTTTTACCAAAGTGTGTTCGAAACCTGCATGCTCACACACTTCTGTGTGTGCACTCTCTCTCTTTCTCTCTCTCTCTCTGCTGCATGCACTCACCTTTTCACCTTCCCCCATGAGATGAGAAAGTATGAAGGCCCCTGCTAAATGTGGACCACTTAATTGTGGACTTTCTAGCCTCCAAAACTGTAAGAAATAAATCTCTGTTTTTTACAAATTACTCAGTTCCAGGTATTCTGTTATAGCAGCACAAAACAGACCTTCCCAGCTTACTACTTCCAGAGACCTTTTATAGCTTTGTCATTTGTGATTCTAGGAATCCCATGTTAGTGGTGAAAATCCAGTTTCTCTTGCCAGTCTCTGTCTTCCGGCTTATTATAATTAAGTGGCAGCAGGAATAAGCTAGAGGACTCAGTGTCTATTTATTGACAGTTTGCCCTCTAGACCCTGCCCCAGAAGGAGAAAGAGCAGAGGTTAACTGAGCTCATTAGTCATCCACAGTTTCCTAGTCTTTAGGTCTGTTAGCAACTGACATTTCATCAGCACCACTGCAGCTAGTGGCAAGACTGCAGAGTTAAGGTCACTTCAAATGTAAGTGTATGATCAGTCCTAGCTTTCCTTATCTAAGTCCCAATTTGGACCCTGCAAATTTGAGGCAACAATGGACTTAAAATTCCTCAGGTTATTAAATGTCATTTCCTAAAGAAAGAAGACAACAAAGATTGGTTTTCAGCAATTCATTCATTCATTCGTTCATGCAGCAAATACTGATTGCCTACCATGTGCCAGATACTGTTCTCTATGCTGGAAATACTTCAGAGAACAAAACAGACTACAGGAAGAGATGATAAGCTCTCACAGAACTTACATTCTATGGCAGATGACTGAAAATGAACATGAAAAATAGGTAAGACATATGATATGTTAGATGGTAATGTATGCTACTAAAAAGTAATATAACAGTGAAAGGGAATAGGGAGGGTCAGACATGGTAAATACACTGGCCAGGAAGCCCATCCGAGAAGGAACCAATTGAGTAAAGTCCCAAAGTTGGTGAAGGACTGAACCACATGCACTTCTAAGGGAAGAGTGTTCCAGGAGATGGAAGAACCCGGGCAGTGATTCAGAGACAGGAACACATCTGTGTGTATGAGGAGTAGCAAAGAAGTTAAAGACTGGAATGAAGGAGTGGAGAGGGTAGAGTGTAAGGTAAGTTCAGAGAATAACAGAGAAGGTTGCATGTAAGGAAGGGCCAGTAGACCCTTATCAGTTAAGGATACCAGCTTTTCTTCAGGGTGAGATAAGAAGCTATTGGAAGGAAATGATTTGAGCATTAACAAAATTACTGTATATTAAAGGAGGTTAAAACAGAAGCAGGAAGATCATTTAGGAGGCTATCAAAATAATGCATTTGAGAGGAGATGTTGTATCACATATGGGAGATAAGAGTTGAAGTGATGAGAAGGGGTCAGATTCTGGGCTTATTTTGAAGATTGAGACGAGATTGCTGACAAACTGAATGTACGGTGTGAGAGAGAATAGTGCCAAAGACGGCTATAGGGTTATAAACCCGAACAACTAGAAAGATGGAGCTGCCATTTCCCAGGATGGGGAAGAATGCAAGAGAAATAAAAGAGGAAGGATAAAGGTCATGAGATATACTTATTAATCCTGGGGAAAACAGATCTTTATACTTTTAAATATAATTCCATAGTCTAAAGATTATGATTTGGATATTTAATTACATTTCTGTTCTCTGATGCCACTCAGGCTAAACTTGTGCCCATCCCTTTCCCTTAGAATATTCCATTAAAAACTTAAAGAAAGGGATTGCATTGATTCTGCGGATCACTTTAGGTAGTATGGACATTTTAACAATATTGATTCTGCCAATCGATGAGCAAGGTAGGTTTTTCCATCTGTTTACATCTTCTACAATTTCTTTTTTTAGTGTTTTGTAGTTTTCCCTGTATAAATCTTTCACATCTTTCGTTAAATGTATTCCTAGATATTTACCTCTCTACAAGAAGATAATAATATGTGTAGTAACCCTACATCTGCAGTAGTATCTGTGTGCCATTCTAGTTATCACACTTTAAGTAAGAGAACCTAAAGCTAGAAAAGATCCAGAGAAAGCACTAAAAATGGACCAAGATACTGGCAGGGTTACTAAGTAAGACACGTCTGGTGAAACCATTTCCATAAGGCGCCAAAACGTGAAAACCAGAACAGGCGAATGATGAACCTCAGTTCGTTCACCAAGCTCTAACAGAATGCCAGTGAGACATCCTGTAGGACTGGAGAAAGATGAGTTTAAGACAAATGAAAGAGGAAGTCCTCTTTCTGATAGTGGGCAATAACATTCTAAAACACATTATATTTTCTTTAAGTTTAAATAAATTGATGAATGAAAGACCAGTAATGAATTAAGAGGACTTTTTTTTTTTTTAATGTGGAAAAGCAGTGGCCTAGGAGTGCAGTCAGACTGATTTCTATTAATAATTCTAGCTCTGCTGGGTGGCCTTAGGGATGTTAATTAACCCATCTGAGCCTTAGTTTCCCCCATATAGAATGAGAGGGTTGACTTAGATGATCACTAAGCTTCTTTCCAGCTCTGGTTGTAGTACAGGACACTACTGTCAGACATTCCCTGGAGTCACTTTCAGAGGCATTGTGGAAGTCTATTTATGACAGTCGCTTAGGTGGAGAGTTATCAATATTATTGGTGAAGAGGGATAAAGTAACAAAGACTGTATTTACCAGTGTGTCGTTTGTCTTTTCATCTATGGACTGTGCCCTCGATGCCAGCACTGTCATGAGAACTGTCTGTTCATGCAACCAGTGCTTAAAGTCCGTGCCCTCAGGGAGTTTATATCCTAGTGGGAGATGAATAACAAACAAATAAGTAAATATATGATATGCCAGATAATGATCGTGGGCACGGAGAAAAAACCAGCAGGATAAGGGAACAGGGAGTAGCTGAAGGGTGGTGGGCGGGGAGTTGCTGACGAAGGTGGCGTTGAGAGAAGTGAGGCAGCCAGCCACGCACTAGAGGAGGAGCATTCTGGGCGGTGCAGAATCTCTAAGGCATGCTTAACCTGAAGGCCAGAGGAAGAAGTGGCAGAAGATGAGCTCAGAGAGGTAATAGAGAGCCACATCTTGCTTATCCTCTTTGGGGAAAATAATATTTTCACTTAAAACCCCAAACTCACCAACACCTAATATGAGACCAGCGTTATGCATGAAATGTCATCTGAAAATATACCTGTTCATCATTTTGTCTAGCTCTGGCTCAGGTTCATTTATTATAGTATCTCATTGAAATAAAAACTCAATTAGTATTGCCTCCCATTTCTTCCAGAGGGTTTTTTCAGTACCATATAGGTGTGAGCCCTTTTACATGCAGTCCCCTTAGAAAAGGAATGCTGTCAAAATATAGGTGAATTGAATTTCTGAAAAACTAAACAAAAATCCCAAAGAGTAAATTTCAAATATCTCATCATAAAAAACAATAGGTAAGCAAGGTAATAGATAAGTTAATTAGCTTGCTTTTTTGATGGTGCACTGGCATCATCATAGCTCACTGCAACCTCAAACTCCTGGCTTCAAGCCATCCTCCTGCTTTGGCCTCCCAGAGTACTAGGATTGCAGGCATGAGCCATGGCACCTGGCTTAATTAGCTTGATTTAATCATTCTGCAGTGTGTACATATATCAAAACATTACATTGTACCTCATAAATGTATACAATTCTGATTTGTCCGTTGAAAATAATACTAATATTTAAAAAACTTTGTGAACCATAAGAAAAATAAACTCATGGAAATGTCATAAACATGAAAAAAAACAAAATGAACCTAGAGAACCCTAATCTCAGTAGTGCATTCTCTAGGGAAGTTTCTTTACTTTTTATTAGAACACTTATTTTAGCGTCTTAGGTAATCATCAAAAAAGAAGACACCAAAACTTGGGCCATATTGACGAAGGGTTTTTTGCATGTATGAATATATAAAAATGGGGTTAAAATTGTATATATGCTTGTAGTTCTCCACAGAGATGTCCCCAGACCATCATCAGGCTATCACAGCTGGGTGGGTCACTTTTCAGGTAGTAGGCACGTAATTTAAGACCAGCTACTGGTCTGTGAGTACAGTATTCAGGAAGTAACAGAAGTGTGGGATTACTGACAATCTGCATACCTTCATATTCACTCATATATACAATAAGAATACTTCATATTTCATGGCATAAAAATTATAGGTCTGTTGCCACCAACCAGTTCAGGGTGGCATTTCTTGGTCATGGTGTGCACTTTTTTTGATCATTAAGTAATACCACTATGCAAGCACTAACCCTTGAGTGTCTGGTTTTTCTTTTACTTTATTATAAGACTCCCATTATAGACTAATTTATTACACCACTTTGACTTTCTGTACTAATTTTATTTTAAATAAGAATCTGGAATTTTTATGAAGTAAATTTTTTTTTTAAAAGATTAAATACAAGTTTTATTGCTTCAGAAGTATCAGCAAAAATAGGTGTAGCACCAGTATCTGCTGTGGAGACGGTGATTCCCTAGCTAGAGCGGCGGCAGTGAAGTGCGTTCACAGTTTTTGTACCTTGAACCCCCATAGCATGCAACTGAGTGGTCGGCTTCCTTCCCTTTTCTCGGCAATTTAAACTTTTTTTATTTTGAAATAACTTACAGAAAAAATGCAAAAATAGTAGAGACTTCACATATGTCCTTCACCCAGCTTCTCTTGATGTTAACAATTTCTGTAAGCAAAATGCAATTATCAAAACCGGGAAATTAATATTGGTATAGTGCTACTGACTAAATGACAAACCTTATTTGAATTTCAGCAGTTTTTCCGTTAATGTCCCTTTTCTGTTTCAGGATCCAATCCAAGATCCCACGTTGCATCTAGCTGTTATTTGTCCTTAGGAATTTCTCCTGCAGTCTGTAACAGTTCATCAGTCTTTCTTTGTTTTTCATGACCTTGACACTTTTGATGAACATGACCAGTTAACTTATAGAATATCTCTCAGTTTGGCAAACACCACAGTAATTACTATTGCAAGCAAAATCTACTAATGGATACTAAAATCAGTGGGCACAAGTTGGAGGGGAAGCAGGATATTTACATAGTCTAAATGTATCTCTCCTAAGATATTTATTAATTACAAAGAGCAAAATAGTAACTTTACAATGGAGAAGCTTGGCTGACACCACCTTAACCAAGTGATTAAGGATTAACATCACCAGTAAAATAAGACATACTGACATCATGTACCCACAGATACGATGCCCTGTAAAGCATACAATGTCACTTTTATGATATTCTTCCCCAGAATACATAACCTCAGTCTAATTATGAGAAAGACAGATTATTTTTAATTGTATGTTTTCTGTTAAGGCAAAGCATAATCGATTTGAAGGAGAAGGAAATACCAGAATTAAGAAACAAACTGCAGAATGTTAATAGAGACATACAGCGCCTAAAGAATGACATAGAAGAACAGGAAACACTCTTGGGTACGATAATGCCTGAAGAAGAAGGTGCTAAAGTATGTCTCACAGATGTTACAATTATGGAGAGGTTCCAGGTAAGTTTATTGTAGTTGAATAAACTTGTAGTTGTATAAAACTTGTTCTGGGGTGGTTTGAATGTGAAGTGTGAGAGCGTTAGAAACAGTGTGCAGGTACAGGTTGTATTTAGAGTTCCACATCCTGAATTTCAGGTAGCCTCAGGGAGCAACTGCTTAGTTTACTGTGTTTAAATTTTGTCATTTATAAATTATGGAAATTAAGATGTAATTCTGATCGTTTTTCATTTTTAGTCAGCCTCCTTTTGTTTACATCATTTGAATTGCTAAAATTTAATTTCACTTGTATCCTATTAAACTTTGCTAAAATCATATCTAGAAATGGTTTATAAGTATAGTTTTTCTTTGTTCGTTTTGAGACAGAGTCTTGCCCAGGCATGAGAGCAGTGGTGTCATCATAGCTCACTGCAACCTCAAACTCGTGGACTCAAGTGATCCTCCTGCCTCAGCCTCCTGTGTAGTTGGAACTATAGGGGTGTGCCACCACGCCCAGCTAATTTTTCTATTTTTTCTAGAGACAGGGTCTCGCTATGTTGCTCAGGCCTGTCTCAGACTCCTGACCTCAAGTGATCCTCCTGTCTTAGCTTCCCAAGGTGCTAGGATTACAGGTGTGAGCCACTGTGCCTGGCCTATATGTTTAGATTTTAAAAAATAATTGATAATAGTAATTCTTAAAGATTTTGAATAATGATAACATAGTGAGTTTCTTAAAGGAAATAACTTTTTTCTGTTCTTCAGATGGAACTTAAAGATGTTGAAAGAAAAATTGCACAACAATCAGCTAAGCTGCAAGGAATAGACTTAGATCAAACTGTTCAACAAGTAAACCAGGAAAAACAAGAAAAACAACACAAATTAGACACAGGTAGTATAGTCTGTTTCCTCATGTACCCATAAAGACTTTGATATTGCCAGCACATGCTTCTTATGGTAAATTTTATACCTATTACATGGACAAGGAACTTCTTTCCAGCTCATGGTATATTCACCCTTTTCTCAAAAACATCACTTCTCTTTGTTTCCTTGCTTTGCACAACAGATTTTGAATGGTAGGAGAGTATCAGATGAGTTGTACTCTTTCTCAGTCATACCTGCCCTGTGAGCTTTACCTGTGAGTGGCCAGGAGGGGACATCAAGCACCTTGAGGGATGTCAGGGTCCTTGTTACACTTTTGTTGCGGTGGGTGGGGCCCGCAGAAACTCAGCCTTGGTGGATTCCATAGACTAAGAGGATGATACAAATAGAATTTTCTGTACCCTTACATTAATCACTGTGTTAATATGCGTTCTTACAGTTTCCAGTAAGATTGAATTAAATCGTAAGCTTATACAGGACCAGCAAGAACAGATTCAGCACCTAAAAAGTACTGCAAATGAACTAAAATCAGAGAAACTTCAGATATCCACTAATTTGCAACGTCGTCAGCAGCTGGAGGAGCAGACTGTGGAATTGTCCACTGAAGTTCAGTCTTTATACAGAGAGATAAAGGTAAGAACATTTATATATTTGTTTTTTAAATTAGTTCATATATGTAAAATACTTTTTATTGGTGTAGAGGCTAGAACCATGGCTATTGTGAGGATCAAATGAAAATGGTGTAACTATTCTTTATGTGGTTCCTGAATACCAGAACTTTACTAATAAGTAAAGGTTTCTGGAAGAAGGAGTTTGGCCATGATTAGGAAGAACTGGCTGCCTGGTTAAGTAGTGAACTTTATGTTATTGGAGGTGAACAGATGGTGGTTATATAAGTCCAGATAAGGATTCCTGCTTGTATGGGAGGTTTGTTTTATCTAAAAATCCTATCTCCATGGCAGACACTCAGTCATAGCACTCTTTCCATTTGATTCTAGATGTAGTCTTGGAATTCTTACCAATACAGTAAGCAGGCACTGAGTTACCACTAGAATGCATTTGCCATCCCTTATTTAGATGAATCAAATCTAAGACTCAACTAATTATGAACAGTTTTAGAAAGAACAGTCTTACCTAGATTTTCATAATTATATACATTTATTAAGCACTAAATGTATTACTGAATCTGTTAATCATTGCTACAAATGTTACTTGATTTCTTGAATAATTTTGGATTACAAAATATCACAGGCTTAGAACCTTGCATTTGTATAGTTTTTTTACTGTTTATAAAGCACTTTGGGCCAGGCATGTTGGCTCACACCTGTAATCGTAGGACTCTGGGAGGCTGAGGCGGGATGATTGCTTGAGCTCAGGAGTTTGAGACCAGCCTAACCAAGAGTAAGGCCCTGTCCCTACTAAAAGTAGAAAAATTAGCCAGTCGTCGTCGTGGTGCGTGCCTGTAGGCCCAGCTACTTGGGAGGCTGAGGCAGGAGGGTCGCTTGAGCCCAGGAGTTTGAGGTTGCAGTGAGCTGTGATGATGCCACTGTACTCTACCCAGGGCAACAGGGCAAGACTCTGACTCAAAAAAAAAAAAAAAAGCACTTTGACATTAAACTATTCAGTGTCTCAGCAACCCTGTTGAGATAGATGACTAAATCTCATTTTTATAGAAAAAGAAATTGAGATTTACAGATGTCCCATGAGTTGCCTAAGTTCATGCAGCTAATAGGCAGGTTGATTTCCAGAGAGATCTTCTGACACTAAAGACATTTGACTTCTACCATACCATACCACTTCCCGGTATGATAAAATCTGCCTCCATTGAAGTAATACTAAATAGTTATATCTACCTTGATAGATTCAGTCGATATTTCAGGATCTTGAAGTGCTCGAGGATCACTGTTTTCAACAGCGATTATCACATAATTACGTTGCAGAGATGCTACAAAGCCTAAACAATGGGGACTTCTGATTAGTGAGGTATTTTTATTACTGAAGGTCCCCTTCCTTCCAGAGCAGGTGTGAGCACAGCAACCTCAATGTGACTGCGCTTTTATTACTGTAAAATCTCTGCTCAATCTTAGCAGACTGAGCGTAAGGACAGAAGTGCTTTTATCATCATATACCTGTCTGTAAGAGAGACGCCTGGACTCAATGAGCTTTCCTATTCTTTGATCACACAGAGCTGACATGGGCGCCTATAAAATCGTGAAAACTCGTGCCTGGAGACATATGCTAGTATAATTGGAAGCACATGGCTTAGATTAAGAATCAAGTTGGTGACTGAGGCAGGATAGCGTGCATCATGGTTAAGAGAGTGAACTCGAGCTGAACTGGGTTAGAATCCTAGCTGCTTCGTTTATTGGCTATTGTGACCCTAGATAATTCATGCCCTTTGCCTGTTTGTTCATTTGAAAGATGGAGATGAAAATAAATGTGCCTTCCTCATAGGGTCATTGAAAGGAGCAAATGAGTTGACTTTGAAAACCTGACACATAAAAATGCTTTTATTAAGACTGGAAAGTCTGACACCTTAAAATAAGATAATGGAATATTATATAAGACTTCATGTTTTTAATATTTTTAGGATGCTAAAGAGCAGGTGAGCCCTTTGGGAACAACATTGGAAAAGTTTCAGCAGGAAAAAGAAGAATTAATCAACAAAAAAAATACAAGCAACAAAATAGCACAAGATAAAGTAAGATTTCATTTATATACTTACCAATATCTATATTAAACATGCTGATAGCACCATGTTGGACACTGTTATTTCACATGAAATTAAATAGCATAAGATAAATAGTATTTTCAGATTCATGGTATAATTTTGACATTAGAAATTTTTGTAAGAATAAAGATTTTTTTTAAGATTAAAGATTTAACTTAAATTATTTTGCTTCTTGATCTAACAATAGAAATTAAGAATTGATACTATTTAATCCATTCCCATAGGTGATAAAGGGACTTGTCTGAGATCATAAAATTTGTCAGTGGTGGAAACTGGCACCCAAGGTTCATAACTTCCAAGCCAATGTTTTATTACGGTCTTCTGTAAAGTGCCCTGGTCCCAACCAATGTAAATTTAATATTTTTCTACAGCTTAATGATATTAAAGAGAAAGTTAAAAACATTCATGGTTATGTGAAAGACATTGAGAATTATATTCAAGATGGGAAAGACGACTATAAGCAGGTAATTTAAAACTTAAAATTATGTATTTGGTTATATTTTTGTTTCATGTGCTTAAAGAATTTTCTTTTTTGTAGCAAAAAGAAACTGAACTTAATAAAGTAATAGCTCAACTAAGTGAATGCGAGAAACACAAAGAAAAGATAAATAAAGAAATGGGAATCATGAGACAAGATATTGATACACAGAAGGTAGGTCTTTTTTGCTTATGGTATTACTTACACCTATAACATTCTTTTCTATATGTAGTTTTCTTTTCAATAGAAGATCCATTAAATAGAAATGTAAACTGTAGACAAAAAGCAATTCCAATAACACATTCTTTTCTTATTTCTTTATTTTTCATTTTTATTTTCAATAAAAGACTCATAAAATTTTAAACATAAAGGCATAAAAGTGTTCCCTCCCCTTCTCCTAATTTCCAGTCTCACTCCTAAATGTCTTTACTGTTAGTTTGTTTGTTCTTAAAGTTTTTTATTTATATGCCATCAGATAAATTGATGATTGATTTAAGTGAGTGAGTGTGTGTATTTAAATTTACTTTTACAGATGGCATCGTACCAAATATATTATTCTGTACCTTTTTTTACTTAATATAATTCAGTCTTACATATCAACTCACAGATATGTCACATTATTTTTAATGATTATAAAATAGTCCATTTTGTGTATATGCCATAACGTAGGTTATTTGTTTTTCCTTGTTGCAAACTGTGGCAGTGAATATCCTTCTACACGTTTCTGTATCTTTTCTTACATCTTTATATAGGATAAATTCACAGAAGAGGGATTGAGGTCTAATTCTTAAAAGTTATCTATAAGGAAAGTATTTACATGTTACGTCATTTTCCAGTTGATTTTTATATCATTTATTTTCTCTATCAAAGAACTTAATTTCCACAGCATAATTCAAATCACATTGAGAAGTTATCCCCAACATACCTTATACAAGCATGATAGTTAACACCTTTAAAAATCTATACCATTTTTCTGTTCTGTTCTTGCTGTTAACTGATATAATATTTACCTTTAGATACAAGAAAGGTGGCTACAGGATAACCTTACTTTAAGAAAAAGGAACGAGGAACTAAAAGAAGTTGAAGAAGAAAGGAAACAACATTTGAAGGAAATGGGTCAAATGCAGGTTTTACAAATGAAAAAGTACGTTTTAAAAAATAGTCTTTAAATAAAAGTTTTTATTATTGAAATGTGAAGAATATTAAATACCTGTTTTTAAAAAGAATTTAAGCCTCAGTCTAATAGCCCTTGAGACTTATAGGAAGATGAACAGGGTTTTGATACAAATGTATTTATTTCATGGCCTCGAGAATTGAATTACTGAAGAAGTGATGTGGAATTGGTAATCACCATGGTGATGGGCTGTA
The DNA here is from genome assembly GCA_963575035.1 of Avahi laniger. NCBI lineage: Eukaryota > Metazoa > Chordata > Mammalia > Primates > Indriidae > Avahi > Avahi laniger. The sequence goes on along the minus strand of CAUYSK010053984.1, from coordinate 26,492 downwards.
GTTATTCAGTATTAAACATGCTAAGTCCCCAGACATGTCGCTAGCCTGCAACACAGAGCAGTGGTCCTGAGCATGACCCTGCCCGGCTCAGAGCTCGTGCAGTCTGTGCTGTTGCCCGTGGAGTCACTGCCAGAGTAATTTGTCAGTGAAGACTCATCCTAGATTTTCCTAGTTGTGATTATGTGCCCACCAGAGCATTTTTTTTTAAATGAACCTGATGCTTCCTTTATCTGGTCTTACTGGTACTTACTGTAGTTGCTACCTTTCTGGTACAGCAGAAAAGATTTTGTTGCTGCCGTGTCTGCCTTACAATTAGGAATTCTGTAAGAACCTGGTTGATGCTAAGGGACTAGTCTGGCATAAAAGGTTGTACTAGCCAAATACTTAGATTTTGAATCACCTCAGCTGGAAAATCTAGGCTTCTCATTCATTCAACCCTTCCTTGTAGCTTTTTCATTTGTTTTCTTGAATTTATACAGAAATCTGAATCGAAGAATGCTTAGGTTTTCCTAAAGGATATAGTAAGGTGAAGTTCTAAGTTAATTTGTAAAACCTAATAATTGGTTAATCCTGTGTTATTGTAAGCACTCTTGGTTTAGCTATTTAAAATCTCTTTCATATATCAAGGAGATCTAACTTTGTAACTGGAAAAGCTTGTCATCTTCAGCCTCTTCATTTTTTATGCATTAGGATGCTGAGGCGCAGAAAAATCACAGAGGAAATTACGATGAAAGCCAGAAATGTGACCCTGCTCTCCTAGCTCCCAGCCCTCAGCTCTTCAATGCTATACAATGTTAGTGCATTGTGTGACAAGCTGGAAAAGTAAAACTTTTATAAGAAGGTTTTTTTTTTTTTTTTTTTAGACAGTGTCTCACTGTGTTGCCCCGGCTAGAGTGCCGTGGCATCATCCTAGCTCACAGCAACCTCAAACTCCTGGGCTCAAGCGATCCTACTGCCTCAGCCTCCCGAGTAGCTGGGACTACAGACATGCGCCACCATGCCCAGCTAATTTTTTCTATATATGTTTTTTTTAGTTGTCCAATTAATTTCTTTCTATTTTTAGTAGAGATGGGGTCTTGCTCTTGCTCAGGCTGGTTTCGAACTCCTGAGCTCAAACAATCTGCCTGCTTCGGCCTCCCGGAGAGCTAGGATTACAGACATGAACCACCGCGCCCGGCCTATAAGAAGCTTTTAAATGAAGTAATTTATTTTTTGCTACTAAAGACCAAAACCAGATATTTTTAAATTCCTTCTGTGATAGGTACATAACAATGCTTTTTAGATTCATTCAGATTACTAAGTACAATTGATCTTTTTCAAACCTTTCTTCAACCAGAACACAACAGAAATGTCAATAAAACATAATCAGACCAACTCTACAAGGATGTCCATAAACTTGAGAGCAATGGTTGGTACGTAAAGAGGATGGTTAAAAAGTGATTGTTAAATAGATAAAAAATCTTAAAGCATACATTGAAATTTGTGTACTCTGCCAAAGTATCAGCAAAGTTTAGGTATTTTACTTCTTTTTGGTCAGTATGTGGTTTTATGCTTGTGGAATAGAAAGTTTGTTTTCATAGAGGAGTCAAAATTTTTAGTAAATCTTACTGCAGAAAATTAATTTGGATAAAATTGTATTGTGTCTTTGACATACTGTAAGCAAAATGATGAAGCCTATTATCCAATAACTTCTCAGTGTTGGTAATTGTGCATTCTTAGTTCATAATCAGAAATTTGTGAATTTGTAATATTAATCACTAAGAGTGTTTTACAGAGGTTAGTCAGTGTCTAAAAGTCAGGTACTTTCTCAGTGCTCACATGTGGTGAGGTTTCCCTATTTAGCCCATAAAAATTAGCTGTTCAGAAACCTATGTGCTGCAGAAATTTGGAAGGAAGAGAATTTTCTTTAGTACTGAAGCCTTAAATAAAAAGCAAGGAGTGACTGTTCTTATACTGATTGCTGCAGAGAATGACACCTATCTAAAGAGATCTACGATTTTTCCACTTCATTTGCTAAAAATTAAAAAATGGTCCTCATTTGTCATTTTTCCCTTTTACAGTGAACACCAGAAGTTGCAAGAGAACATAGAAAATATAAAAACAAATCACAGTGTGGCATTAGGGCGACAGAAAGGTTATGAGGAAGAAATTATTCGTTTTAAGAAAGAACTTCGAGAACCTCAATTTCGTGATGCTGAAGAAAAATATAGAGAAATGATGATTGTTATGAGAACAACAGAGCTTGTGAACAAGGATCTGGACATTTATTATAAGACCCTTGATCAGTAAGTACTAAATAGGGGATTTTGTTGCCATTGCAATATCAACTATCATATTTAAGTCATCTTTTCCTCTGTTTTTCTTTTTAAATGTTTTATTTCATATATACCATAGACTGGAAAAATGTGTGTGTGTGTGTGTGTCCGTACTAACTTAAGTCATGAAGTTAAATATCAAACAAATGATATCCACTGTTTTTTAGAGAAAACATGAAAACATTTATGAAAATAGACCATATATGATTATTAAAAGTCTTAATAAATTCCAAATGCTCAATATCATAATAGACAGTGTTCTTTGACCATAATGAAATAAAATTAACAATAATGACAAAAGACTAGCTTAAAATTCTAAATAAACTAAATGACATATTACTAACTCTCTGGGTTAAAGAGGAAACTATAAAGGAAATTAAATGCTTGGGGGAAAAATGACAAAATAGTAATTATCAAAAATTTATGGGATATAAATCAGTATTTAGATATAAACTTTTAACTTAATATACATTTATATGGAGACTGAAAATAAAAATGCTTAGCTTCCTTAATTTTTATCTCAAGAAAATAGAAAAAGCAACAAATTAAAACACAGAGAACTTAAAAGGATAATGGCTGGACAGACATGGTGGCTCATGCCTGTAATCCTAGCACTTTGTGAGGCTGAGTCAAGAAGATCAGTAGTGGCCAGGAGTTCTAGACCAGCCAGAGCAAGACCGAAACCCCATCTCTATAAAAAATAGAAAAATTAGCTGGGTGTGGTAGTGCTCGCCCATAGTCCCAGCTACTTGGAAGACTGAGGCAATCAGGCAAGAGGATTGCTTGAGCCCAGGAGCCTGAGGTTGCAGTGAGCCATGACAACCTCACTACGCTTTAGCCAGGGCAACAGAGGGAGACCCTGTCTTAAAAAAAAAAAAAAAAAAGATAAGCATATCTTTGTATATATCTTTGGTCCTTGTATTTGGACGCAAAGAATTGAAACCAAACACCAAAGCAGCAGAGCAAAATGAAAGAAATTTATTAAGCAAGTATATCTCCAGACATGGAGGTTGGTGTCAAGAAAGATTAGCAAGTGATAGTACATTCCAGAAGGGGGCAGGAGCGGGAACACCTCCAAGCAGATGGTAGTCCTGGAGTCTCTTCTGGTTCCCCTTTTATTTCTTCTGACTTCCTCATTCTTGTGTTGTCCTCCTCCTGGCCATTGAAAATATTATCTCCTCCCATCCATTATGCAGGGGAGTTTTTTACTTTATTTGTTCAGGCCCAGATGTGTCAGGCTTCCATAGCCCATGGTGGGGGGACATGATTTATGGTAATGATGGTATAACGAAGCCAGGGTCACTTGAGGACACTCTTGCCCTCCATCTGCACAGGTATCTCCTGAGGAGCTTCCCCAAACTGTAATCAACAAGGTGTTTTTGTAATAGAGTCAGAACAGGTGGTTATTCATAAGGGGGTTATTCATAAGGGTCAATTGCAGCTTGACCATAGCTTTTGTTCTCATTGATCCGTGACCCTAATTTTGTTCCTATCGTTCTGCCCCACCTGTGTTCCCTATTCTGATCTCCTGCCTCAGTTGAATTTAGCAGTCTTTTGTGGTTGTTTTTGTTGTGTCTTATTTAAGAAATCCTTCCCTACTCCTGTATTTTCTTCTAAAAGTTTCAAGTTTTGCTTTTCACATTTAAGTATTTAATTCTAAGTTGATTTTTTCCTCTTACGAATAGCCAGTTGTTCTGGCTCTATTTATTGAGCAGTTGTCCTTTTCTCAGTGGTCTGCAGTGTCATTTCTGTCACATATCAGAGTTCTGTACGTGCATGGGTTAGTCGTGCGTTCTCTGTTCTGCTTAGTTGGTCCCTTTGTCTGTCTCTGTGCCGTTACCCCACTATCTTATTTACCACAGCTTTGTACTGATAATATGTTCAGCATATAGTAGAATCATCTTTATTCAATCTATCTTTGTCTTTTAACTAGTAAATTTAGTCCTTTGATACTCATTGTGATTTCATAACAGAGTTAGATTTATTTTTACCATCTTTTTTCCTCCTTTCCTGCTTTTTATAGGCTTGATTTATTTTTCTTCTTTCTTTTTCTCTTCTTTGGGTTGTAAATGATATACAGTTGACCTTTGAACAAAATAGGGGTTTAGGGGTGCTGACTCCCTGCATCCCGCTACACAGTTGAAAATCCTCATATAATTTTTGACTCCCAAGAAACTTAACTACTAATAAACAGCCTGCTGTTGACCAAAAGCCATACAGATTACAGAAACAGTTGATTAATGCATATTTTGTATATCATATGTATTATATACTGTATTCTTACAATAAAGCAGACTAGAGAAAAGAAAATGTTATTAATAAAATCACAAGGGGCCGGGCACGGTGGCTCACGTCTGTAATCCTAACACTCTGGGAGGCCGAGGCGGGAGGATCGTTTGAGCTCAGGAATTCGAGACCAGCCTGAGCAAGAAGTGAGACCCCGTCTCTATTATAAATAGAAAGAAATTGGCTGGACAACTAAAAATATATATAGAAAAAATGAGCCGGGCATGGTGGCACATGCCTGTAGTCCCAGCTACTCGGGAGGCTGAGGCAGGATGATTGCTTGAGCCCAGGAGTTCGAGGTTGCTGTGAGCTAGGCTGACGCCACGGCACTCTAGCCCGGGCAACAGAGCGAGACTTTGTCTCAAAAAAAAAAAAAAAAAAATCATAAGGAAGAGAAAATATATTTATTTATTAAGTGGAAGTGGATCATCATAAAGGTCTTTATGTTCACGTTCAGTAGGCTGAGGAGGAAGAGGACAGTTGATCTTGCTATCTCAGAGGTAGGAGAGGCAGAAGAAAATGGACATGTACATAGACCCATACAGTTCAAACCTGTGTTATTCAAGGGTCAACTGTATTATCCTACTTTAGTTATTCGGGTGCTTACCTTTAAACTTTTAACGTACTTATTTGACTTAAAATCAGATACATTAATTCTCAAAGTGGTCCTGGAGGAGCATTATCAGCATCTCCTTGGAACTTGGTAGAAATGCAAATCCTTAGCTTCCACTTCTAGACCTATTTGATCAGAAATTTTGGGGGTAAGGTCCAACAGTCTGTTTTCAACAAGCATTCCAGGTGATGCTGGTGCATATCAAGAGTTTAAAAACCATAGATTTAATGTGGATTGCTTTATCTTCTTCCTGAATACGAATTTTCTTCTCCCATCTGCAATGTTTCTATTGTTTAGTATTTTAGTTTTGCCTTGTTTTTGTGTCATTCTAAATTAGTAGTAATTGTTGCAGTGTTTCATAGTGGATAAACCCACATGTTTACCAGTTTCTTTGTTCATTCTTCACTCCTTACTCCTCCTTTCTTTAAAGATCAGCATCCTTTTTGAAATACATCCTTTTATTGTTTTTTCAGTAAAGAACTGTTTAGTGATAAACTGTCTTCAGTCTTTGAATGGTCTTTGCCCTCAATTAGATAGTTTAGCTGAGCATAGAATTCTAGACTGACAGTTTTGTTCTCTTGGCACTTTGAAGATATTCCACCTTTTCTTGGCCTCTGTGATTGCTGTTGAGAAATCATTCTAATTACTCCTTTAGAAGTAATCGCCTTTTTTCTCTGGTTCTGTTAGGATTTTCTCTTTGTCTTCAGTGTTCTGCATTTTTATCATAGTGTGTCTAGACTTAGTTTTAGTTCTTCTGCTTAAGAATTGTGCTTATTGATGTGAGGATGATACCTTTCATCGATTTTGGAAAATTCTCTTACGTTATTTCTTCAAATACTGTTCTTTCCTCATTTCTTACTATTCTCCCCTTCTTCATTTCTCATTAGCTATAAACTTCCTCATTCTTTCATTGACATTGCTCAACCCCTCGTGCATATGCCGGGCACTGGGTAACCTCCTCATCAATATCTTCATAAATTCTTCAGCTTCTGCTGATAACTACCTATTGAGTTGTCACTGTTTTTTTTTTTTTACTTTATTTTTTATTTCTGTAAGTTCTATTTTGTTCTTTATTAAAAATTTCTATTCTTTTTTTATCATATATTTTTTCTTAGTGTTTTGATGCTTTCTTGTATATCTTTACTCATTTGAAATGTACACATTTTATATTCTTTTTCAGATTATTATTTTTTATTTCACATTTTGGGGAGTCTGTTTTTGCTGTTATGTATGCTGATTCCAGCCCTTAGTGAAATAGGTGTGTGTGTATGTTTTTGTGTTTTTTTAGAGATGGGATCTTGCTATGTCGTTGCCCAGGCTAGTCTCCCAGCTCCTGGACTCCAGTGATCCTCCCGCTTCAGCCACCAGAGGAGCTGGGACTACAGGCTTATGCTACCATGCCCAGCTTATGTGTTTTAATAATATTTAATTGTGAGCATATCTTTAGTAGTTCTGGTTTGTTTGGTCGGGCTTTTTTGTTGTTGTTGTTGTTTTCTTTTTTTTTTTTGAGACTTCCTTATGACCTTTTTGTGTGGTGGTCCCTCCACTCAGCAACTTTGGTTTTATATCAGCTAGGAGCTCCAGAGATAACCAGGATCTAGGATTTTTAGTAATTTCTCAGTTGGTAGGTTTCTGAATTGCACCAGTGGTATAATACTGAATCCCAAATTCATCTAAGACATTTGCCCAGGACTTTGAATTTTCCACTCTTTCATTGAGGATCGATGATACAGCTCTGCGGGAGTCCCAGCTTTCATGCTGGAGTCACTCTTAATCCTGCCGCACCCGAGTCCTCTCCCTCATCAGTTGTTACAGACCTCAGAACCAGAGGCCTTTCTTTTTGCACTGTGACATGCTGCTACCCTAGTGGCCCTTTTTTAACCTTTAAAAATACTAAAGGTTTTTAAAGGTCATATATATATGTATATATACACACGTGTGTGTACGCACACATATATTGTCATATGAGGATTTTGTTCAATAAAGATTTGAGTGCTTATATGCTTGATACTGTTCTAGATAGTAAGCATACAAGGATGAAGACACAGAAAATTAAGAAATAAATTAAAAAGTAAGAAAATAGTAAGTAATGGTAGGTACTGCAATGAAAATTAACAATGCGAGAATATCTGAAGGCAAGACTTTTCCTGAGCACGTGACATTTAAGCTGACATCTGATTGGTGAAAGGGAGCAAGATATGCAGAAAGCAGGGGTACAGGCACTTGGGGAGAGAGTTCACGCAGCAGCCCCAAGACCAGTATGAACAGGGCGGTGTTCAGGGAACAGGCAGAAGGCACGCGTGGCTGGAACATAGAGACAGATGGTTCCCAGAATATGTCATGCCTTATAGCCTTGGCGAACAGTTTGCTTTTCTTCTAACTGCATTGGGCAGTCAGTGGAGGTTTTGAAGCGGGGAAGTAATACAATCCGAGTTACAGTTTGAAGACATGGCACTGGCTGCCGTGTGGAGAATGGATTGTAACGGGCAGGCGTGGGGGCAAGGGATCCAGGGAGGAGACTGTTGTGGTCACCCAGGAGGTGGTGGTGGAGTGGACTAGGGTGGCAGCAGTGGAAATGGAGAGAGGTGGACTGACTTGGGATTTGTCCTGGAGATAAAGTTGACAGGCCTTGCTTCTGAATTGAGCGTAGGGAGGAGGAAAAGGAAAGAAAAGAATCAAAGATTATTTGTACATATTTTGACTTGAGCAACAGAATATTGGGGGAAGAAGTTTCCATTCCTTGAAATGGGTGAGAGGCAGGATTGGGGAGGGAACATCGATAGTTCTGTTTTGGGCACTTTGAGTTCGAAGTCCCTGTGGACACTTGTAAGTAGACATGTCGAGCAGGCAGTGGATGTGTAATCTGGCAGAAGTATGACTTTGGGGATCGTCGGCACACACGGCATTTAAAACCATGGGACGAAATGACACACGGAGTGACTGTAGATAGAGAGGGGAAGGTCCCAGCACTCATTCCGTTCACAAACCAGTAAACAGCAGCTGCTGAGGTGAGAAATCTAAAAGATGTGTCATCTTGAAAATGAAGGTGAAGGAAGTAGTTCAAGAATCTTATGCTATTGGGAGGTCAAATGAGGACTGAGAAGTGACCCTTGAATTTGACAAAGCAGAGGTGCTTCATCACTTTGAGGAGCAAGCAGTGGCACGCCGGGAACTAACGCCTGCTTGAAGTTGGCTGAGGAGAGGATAGGTGGTGAGATGGAGAGACTCTGAGTGTAGACAGTTCTTACAGAAACTTCTGCCGAGAAGGGGAACAACAAAATGGGTAATAGCTAGGGGGGACTGAGGGGCCCAGGTAGGTAGGTAGGTTGGTTTTGTTTTAAATTTTACTTGCAAGATCAGCTCTTCCTTACAGCACTCGACCTGCAGACCTGGGGTTTCACGTGTATTAACTGAAAACTACACTAGGAGCCTTCCAGCTCCCTGCATCCCCTGGGAGCCAGTGACCACAAGAACACGAGAAATCCCCACAGTAAGGTTCATGTTCATTAAGTGATTGCTGCTTTGTCCCTCTCTTGTCAGGCTGTCCCTCTTCCAAACTGGTGGCAATCTGGTGGCGGAGACCTGGGCTCCACAGCCTTTATTTGGCCTGGGCCTTGGATAAGGAAGGAGGAGCATTCCAGCAGAGGAGAGGGAGCAGGGTGGAGGCCTGCGTGGTGGGGGTGGGGGGCACGGGGTGCTTTCAGCAATTTAGATTTGCTCAAGGAACAGAGCCAGGCCGTTTACCGAGTTCTGTTACCTGGTAATCAGAGGGATTCTTCTTCATGAGAAGAAGTGGTACAAATTTCCCCAAAATTGGGTCTCTGTGGGCTTATACTTGCAAACAGTAGCCTTTTCAAGGTGTGTGCTGTGAGCCCTTAATTTGCCTTCTCACCCAGAACAAAGTGAGGTCCAAAATTTCCCTCATCGTTTCACCTCTTAGAATAAAGCATGCAGTCAGTGTAATTGTTACATTCAGCTGTCTATTTAAGGTAACACAGGAAATTAGCAGTGTATTTTCAAGAAAAGCTGATTACCATCTGTTATTAGTAATCATCTAAAAACATCACTAAGTATGAGCATTGGCAGTGGTCAGAGACATACTAGATGAAAAAGGGGAAAAACATCCATCATTTAGAATATATTACTCCATACTGGTAGAATACATCAATTTAAATTAAATTATTTTGGAATATGTCACTCAAGGTATAATGTTCTATCCTGTGCCCAAAATGCTCTTCTCTCATTTTTTCCCAGACGTGAAATGTTACATATTAGGTCATACTACTTCCGAGACCAGTGGAAACAGGTAGCTCACAGTTTCGCATTCAAGGCTTTGTGCAAGGCTGTTCAGAGCAGGGTCCCTGCATTCAAGGGGAGCTTCACATAAGGGCTGTATTGAGGGCTCATCTCACAGCCACCGTCCTCGTCCTGACCACGGACACAGTAGGGTTCACATCAGTAGTTCCTGTATCACCAAGTTGGTAGATTAGAAAACCAAAATACAGCCAGTGGCACTCCACACCTACTGCAGGTTTTTTTAACCAAAGGTTTATTTTGCCATAGTGGTTGAACCACTGCCTGAATTTTAAAAGCTTATGTTTGGGAGTCTAGCTAAAGAAAATTAGTTTAATAGGTTTAAGGATTTTAGGAAATTTGTTTAATAGTTTTAAGGGTTTTATCTAGAAAAAGAGACCTCTTTTAAATGTACAAGTTAAGTTTGGCAAATTAGGGATTTTGAGTTTTGCTACATACTAAAAGTCATTGTTACTTTGGAAAATGATACTCAGTGGAATACACAATTTTCCTTATGCAAAAGGGCTTCTGCTAACCCAAATGTAGGAAAGGGAGATAAGAAGTTCCCATGGTGGTACTGTACCAGGGCAGTGGGGAAGAGTAACTGGTGTAATAATGGATAATGATGGTCATAGCCAATTTTTCAGCAGTCTATATATCTCAAAGTTTAATAAAATTTGAAATATAAGGGTGAGGATAATATAGTATTAGAAAATGTCTTTTGTGTGTATTAATATTTATTGCATTTTTCCAACTTAATTTTCATTAATAGTTTTTATCATACTTGTGAACTAGGAAGTATGATTTTTTAAAAAAAAAAAACAGGATGGGGGAGTAGGGGAGCACGTACGTATTTGGCCCTTCCAATTAATGTTTTATTCAGTGAAACAGCTTGAGACTATGGGGGAAGCCGGTTCAAGATTTGTCATTTTATGTGCACTTGTGATTTTGAGAATCAGTTCAAATTTTACACAGTGATAGCTAATCGTCCTCAGTAGCTTGAGTCTTGGAAATGGTTTAAATAGGAGAAAAAAGCAAGAGCTGGGAAGGTCTTCTCCCAGAAGGTGAGGTTTTGCTTTATTTAGGTGTTATTTTTCCAACCCCTTAGATCACTGGTCCCCAACCTTGTTGGCATTAGGGACCAGATTCATGGAAAACAATTTTTCCATAGGGCGTGGATTGGGGGGGAGGCTGTAAATACAGATGAAGCTTCGCTCCCTGTCCCACTGCTCACCTCCTGCTGTGCGGCCACCCCCACCTTCACCCCTCCACCCCGCCCTTTAATTTTTCTTTTTCCATGGATGGTGGGGGCAGGGCGGTGGAGCTCTTCAGTCTGGTCCCTAACAGGCCACGGACTGATCCTGGTCTGCAGCCTGGGGGGTTGGGGACCGACCACAGCCTTAGACCCTGCTCCCCAATGACTGTGTTTTAGGCATTCAGTTCTGTGCTAGTGACTAAGTACTGAAAAGATTAGAAAAATGGCCCTCAGAGCAGCAAGAACCCTGCACTCCTGTTCCGATGGCACTGCATTTGTGACTCAAGCTGGAGCCTGTGTGTGGTCAGGAAGAAGGTAATTCAGAGGCTTACAGAAGCTTCTTATTAAAGGCCCAAGTGTGGGAGGCAGTTGGATAGCTTTGAACCAAAAGGAAAGTCATCTAATTGCTGGGTAGAAGCCATGGTGCTGAGGTGCTGAAGGACAGTTCAGTCAGCCTGGCATTGAAGGGAGGTGTCCAGGTGAAGAAGGAAGAGGGAGGACATGGATAGAAGCAGCTGCACGCACTGCACTGGCACATGGCTTTTTTGTTTAAATAGTTGAATTTTAGAGTAGCTTTAGATTCATAGTAAAATTGAGGAGAAAATACATGGAGTTCCCATATGCCCCCCGCCCCCCATCAGCATCCTTTAGCAGAGTAGTACATTTGCTAAAAATAAATGAGCCTTCGTGGGCATGATCATCACCACCCCAGAGCCCTTAGTTTACACTGGAGGTCACTCCTGGAGTTGTACATTCCATGGGTTTTGACAAATGTTTAAGACATGTGTCTACCATTCTAGTGTCAGATAGAATAGTTTCACTGGCACATGTCTTTTGTCATTCTGGCCTCATGATACCTCCTTTCAAGCAGGAAATATGTTTCACTGGCACAAATGACCCTGTTCACGTGCCACCGCTCCTGGCTAATTTTTCTTTTTTGTAGAGACAAGTCGCGCTATATTGCTCAGGCTGGTCTTGAACTCCTGGACTCAAGCGATCCTCCCACCTCAGCCTCCCAAAGTGCTGGATTACAGGCAAGAGCCACTGCGCCTAACCCCTATTTCATCTCTTACTGTACTGTGTTCTAACCAGATGGAACCATTTTATTCCTTTAAGACACCTTATGTTTTCCTGTGCTATTTCTCCTCCCTGGAATGTTACCTTGATGAAGCCCTTCCTAAACAGATGTGATTTTCTTTCCTTTGTACGCCATATTTTGTACCACTTATATAACTAATTGCATTCAGCCTTTAATTACAGATATTTGGGCTTCCTCACACTCCATGACTATGCAAATCACAGAACAAACTTCAAGATAGACTTAGGTTTAGTTCCATGAAAATGTCTAACTTTTATTCAGCATTTAAGAATTATTACATTGATGTATTTTCATTTCCCTCACAGTGCCATTGCATGTAATGTACACAAATATAGCTTTATTTTTATGTGAATGGAATCACAGGTAGGTATTTTTCTGGGTTTTTTGTTTTTTTTTTTTCACTTGATGCAAATGTTTTTGCACTCACATGTAAGCACCTCGTTATTTTTAATGGCTGCATAATATTCTATAAAATGGATGTTGTTACCTACTTTATTTAACCACTCATGAATATATTCGGAAGCTTTTAAATGCTTGCACAGGTAATGCTGCAACGTACGTCTTTGCACACTAATGCGGACATATCCAGAAGATAGCTTCTTAGACATGGAGTTACTGGGTCAGAGGTGTGCACATTTTTAACTTGCTAGTGCCACATTGCCTTCCAGAAACATTTGTAAAATTTGTTTCCACCAATAGCACATGACACTTGCCTGTTTCCATGACTGCGTTTTGTTATTGACCATTTTAAGTTGCACCCATCTGTTGCACAAAAAATGCTCTCACTTTGCCATTTCCCTGTTTGCTAATGAGGTTCCGTGTCTTCTTATGTTGGCTATTTGTGTCTCCGAGAATTGCCTGTTCATATCTTTTTGCCAGTATTTCTACTAGGTTGTCTTTTTCTTGATTTGTGTCACTTTTTTTATGGATTCTAGATATTAGTCCTTTCACATACATTGCAAGTACCTATTCATAGTTTATCACTTGTCCTTTGACTTTCTTTATAGTATCATTTGTGACTTTTAATTTTTAAGTAGGCAGATATTTAGTCTTTTATTTGTGGCTTCTCAATTCTGTGCCTTAATTTTTTGAAAGGCCTTCCCAGTTTTACAATTATAAAAATGTTTTCTTCTGATAGTTTTATTTTACCTTAACCTTTAATCCTTTCATTCATTTAGATTTTATTTTGGGGGTTGATAAAGGATAGTGATATCATTTTAATTTTTTCTCCTTTCCAACTCCATTGAAACTTTTCCAATTGATTTGAAATGACATAATTATAAATTAAAGTTCTACATGTATGTAGGTTTATTTCTGGATTTTCCTCTGTTATACCAACTTTTTTTTATTCCTTTCCCAGTACCATGATTTTATTATTTTGCATTATCTTTTCCGTATGAACTTTAGAGTCAGGGGTAATGGCTTCCATTAAAAAATGTTTTTAAATCTTGTTGGGATTTTTATTTGGATTTATGGATTATTTGGGGAGAATGGACATCTTAGTAATAGTGAATCCACCATTTTGGACCCTTTAGAATGTGTCTATTCAGTCATTTCTTTTTCTCCTATTATAAAATTTTATAGCTTTTTCCTCTAGATCCTGTACGTTTTTGTTAGATTTCTTCCTAGACATTTTATAGTTTTTATTGCCACTATGAATAGGATCTCTTTTTCCTACTATTTTTCTTACTGGGATTGGCTGTTAGATGATAAAACTATTTTTATATATTTATTTCTGACCACATTATTAGTATTAATTTTTCAGCTGATTTTCTTAGATTTTTCTAAGTGTACAATTATATTTTTGTACAAAATCAATGACAAATTTTTCTTTTTTTTTTCCATTTATTCTTCATTTCTTTTTATTGCCCTACTGAATTAGGGGTTTCTAGGACATTGTTTTAGAGTAACCATAATAAGAGGCATCTTTCTTGTGTTCTTAGCTTTAGGAATAACACTTTTATATATTTTAAATTAAACGACGCTGTGATTGTCAGAGAGAGCCATTTTGTCAGATTAAGAAAACTCCTAAACCAGGCACAGTGGCTCACACCTGTAATCCCAGGACTTTTAAGAGGCCAAGGCAGGAGGATTGCTTGAGGCCAGGAGTTTGATACCAGCATGGTCAACATAGCGAGAACTTGTCTCTACAAAATTTTAAAAAATTATCTAGGTGTGGTGGCACATGACCGTGGGGAGACCGAGGCAGAAGGATCGCTTGTGCCCAGGAGTTCAAAGTCACAGTGAGCAATGATCACACCATTACACTACAGGCCAGGCAACAGAGCAAGACCCTGTCTCAAAAAAAAAAGAAAAAAAGTTCTCTTTTTCACTTACTGAAGATTTTTACCAAAATTCAGTATTATTTTTTATGAAATGCTTTTGTGATGTCTATTGAGATAATCATTTTTTCCTTTTAATCCGTTAATGCAATAAATTATCTTGAGTTTTTTTTTTTCCTGTTTTAATATTCTTACTTTCTTGGGATAAACTCTATTTGGTTTGATACATTCTTACTAAATTTGATATATTCTTACTAAATTTGTTTTTATCTAGAATGTTTATATTCATAAGCAAAATAGCCTGTACTTTTTTTATCTTTTTATGTTTCTCCTTGCCATGTAATACTCATATACTTGGGAGCTAGGTGTACCTTGAAGACTTGGTAACATCCGAGTCTGGTGGGTTTAACAGACGGAACTTTGACTCCCTTTCAGTTTTAACAGTCAAATTCAAGTTAGTATCCTAGCCCCTTTTCTGTGATCTTCTTGATCATTACTAATTTCGTCAAATCTGTTTTGTTAATGGTAAATGGAGATAACAAAATCTAACTCCCAGTATCGTTGTAAGGATTACATGAGATTCTTTAGCACGGTTGTGTGTCACAGAAAGTAAATGCTCATCAGTAAGAACCACTGTGATCACTGTTAGTCCCTCAGGTAGGTTCCTGTAGTTAACCTTTGTGCTCCCCAACTGTTGCACAGTACAGTTGGAAACTCCACACTGGACAGAGGATTCCCAGACAAGCTAATGGTCCAGCCAACAGTGGTAGGCATCCGCTCCGTCTGACACACGCGCTGGTGGTTCTAGGTCTCTCTCTGAACTAGAGCTATTTCCCACAGGGCCGCGTCTCGGCAGACCTTCCCACAGGCCAGGATGTGGCACCGCGTGTACAAGGGAACCAAGACAGAGGCTGTGTGTACACGCCTTGGACACCCCTGTGCTACCTGGAGCTTGTTCTCCACGTTGGGAATGCTCGTTTATGTTACTTATTGAAGGTTTTTAACTTAAGTGGAAAGATAACTTTTCTAAAAAGTCATTGAAAAATCAGGATCATAATATATAAAACTATGGAAAAGCAGTCTTTACATGATTGGCCCCAAGAACATTCTGTGAGGGTTGGTTTGTTGTTTTTTCAGGTTTCTTTAATGAAATACTTAGATGTTCTTGTCTCTTTTTGAAAGGAGCATAAAATGTTAGGCTGAGCTGTATGTATAAAGTAGAAAATGGAGACTTGTTGCATTCTCATCAACTAGCAGAATATGGTTTTTTCCAGTCTTTACTACCTCACAATCATTCATCTGATATTTAAAATGTATTTATGTTGAGTCATTTCTTTCTCTTTTGCTGGTGAACCAGAAGATCACGAAATGATTCTACAGAGGCAGAAAACGTTCAGTTTCTTTTTTTGTACATATCAGATAAGAGGCTTGCAGATGGAAGTTAAGTCACCTCACATCCTTTGTTTGGTGGTGGCGGTGATGTTTGCCTTTTTATCTCTGGTGCAGCATTTATTCATAAACTTGCTTCCAACGAACCTGAGAACTTTATGGTGAAAGGTGACTGTAGTAGAAACATGATAGCTTTGATAGGCTGCTTTTGTTTTTACAAACATTTCTTCTTTTTAGTGTTTAGAAAATACCACTTTAAAAGAGAGTTGGGGGCAGGGGTGTGCCAGGACCAAATGGAAGTTAGTGCACATATTGGGAATGCGTGATCAGGAAGCAAAGTAAAATTTCAGCTCAGCCTAAGCCTCTAAATCACCCTCTCTGAACCAAAGCCTGTGGCTGGTAAAAATCTCACATATCTGGGGAATATAAGCAGCGTGAGAGGCTGGCTTTTGATAAAACCGTAATAGCAACAGAAAAGGGACGAGGCAGCATCCCACAGAGTCACTCACTTCCTCGTAGACTGAGGGCCCCTCCGGCTCCCTGCGTCCACTCAGCAGGTCTCTGACCAGTGAGCGTCACTGGAGGCGGCAGTCCCTCTAATGAGTTGTCATAGCCTAAGAAAAAAGTCTACTAAAAAATTATGTTTTCTGAAGTTTTCACAGCTTTTAAGTATCAACTTAATATCATAGTGAAAATGGAGACGGGTAAGGCCCCTGGGAAGCTGGAAACACATTAGTCAGTTTTCAGCACCAGCCCCGCATAGGGTTTCGGTCCTGCTGATTTTTTCCAGCTTTTACTGTATTCTACTTTTATCACTGAAAATTTGAGGAAGTTATTTTATGACGTTATTTATATGTTGTATATTTTACATATTTTAATATATATACGTTTCATATAAAGTACCAGTGGTTTTCTTTTCCAGAGCAATAATGAAATTTCACAGTATGAAAATGGAAGAAATCAACAAAATTATTCGTGACCTTTGGCGAAGCACCTATCGTGGACAAGGTAATTGACCTGGTGTGTGACAAACACCCTTTCCAGGTCCCTGTCGTCATGCCAGTATTACCTCCCTGGACGCCTTTCTGAACGTCTCTTTGAGATTTTTCTAAGAATTCTTATCTCGACAACATCTTGTAGCAAGAAGAAAATGTAAAATTTTCTATTCCAAAGCCTGACAGGACTTACGTATTTGGCTGCAGTAGACATGTTTAGCTGATGACTTAACAGGTTCTGTTGAAGTGCAGATAGGGATAAACCGAAACATGGTAAGAAGAAAACCATTTGGAGGAAACTCTTAATAGAGGAACTAAGACAGGGTTGGGGCTGGGTTGCTTCTGGCCAGACCCGCGGGATCCCGAATCTCCTAGCCAGGGAAACAGGTTCCAGACCAGCCGTGGTTTTCCTGGTGATGCCAGCTTGCGCGCCGTCTCTAGGCTTCCTCGGCAGTGTTTGTAAATGACAGAACACTGCAGAGTGTGGGTTCCTCTGAAATACTCTTCTTTCTGTGTCAGATATTGAATACATAGAAATTCGGTCTGATGCCGATGAAAACGTGTCGGCTTCTGATAAAAGGAGGAATTATAACTACCGAGTGGTGATGCTGAAGGGAGACACGGCCTTGGACATGCGAGGACGATGCAGCGCTGGACAGAAGGCAAGTGTCTCAGGGTTGGCTGCTGTCGAAACACTCTCCTAATGCCGACCACCCTTTCCTGCCACACAGGAAACTTCTAAGAGAAGGGCCTGAAGCCTTCCCACAGCACAGGCTAAACGTAGAATAAGGAGCTAAAGACCCTTCATCGTTTCGTGGTACTCCTTATCAGAATAAGATCACTGTATCCTCAATTACAAAACACACCATTATTTTATGTGCCACCAGGAATGAAAAAATACAGTTTATAACCATAAGATGCATTCTGATCTCAGAGAAGTCAAATGGGGGTAGGGGGATATGTTTTAGAATCAGTGACATAATAGTATCAGCAAGCCAAGTCCTAGGTTGAGCCAGATGAAACAGCCTAATAAATAAGAGAATCTCATTGAGAAAGTGGCCCTCTCAGGGGACTGAGTCCCCACCACCACCCCAAGAGAGCCAAGCCTGCTCTTGAGCCTGCAGCCCATCTGGAGGAAGGGTCTGCCGGAGCTGATGGCCTGGATACCCACGGGTGCCTCCGCCCCATCTGGGTACGAAGCACAGAGCAAATCAGAAAGAGGAATCGAGTTTTAAAAAGTCAGGAAATGGGACCTGCATCTCTGAGGAGCAGGTGCCCAGGTCTGTGCCAAAGATGACACAGATCCTTGAGCTTCCTCTTTTCAGACTAAAGCAGATGATTACATTCGATGACACCTCTGGACCCCTGGTTTTCTTAACAACATTGTAAAATCTTAAAAATGGACACGTTTCTGAGCTATTTTCATAGTTTTCAATTTTTGCTTAAACACACACTATGCCTGTATGTACATGTCAGCTCAAGACAGCTGATACCAATTTTAAGGCTCTGCAGATTACTATCTAAATCATAGTCTATAACAGTGACAGATTTGTCATGTATAATCAGTATCCCTACTTTGGTGATTTTTAGTGGGAGTTATAAATGAGAAAATACAAAGATTGAAACACAGTCTCTTTGGATTAAAAATACTTTCTGAGCAAAAGTAGATTTCCTATAGCTAATCTATATGAAAATTAATTAGCAATAATTGCTTCCTTGGTGTGGAACAAATGGTTTGGTGGAGGTGGGCCTAACCCCGGCATTTGCCGAGGCCCTAGAAGCCGGCCTGTGGGTGGCGGTGGAGCAGGAGCGGCAGCCGGAGGCGTGGGCAGGAAGCCGGTGCGTGCCCCTCCGAGGGCCAGGCTGCAGCTCTGGCTCCTGCATTCTGGCCTCCCCTGGGCATCAAAGAGAAGGTGTAAACTGTTCTGAAGTCAACAGCTCACTCTTTGATGCCCTCCCACTCACAGATTCAGGGAGAGAGGGGATTTACAGCTCACACAGAGTTTCTACTTCCCGGAATAGTCCTACATTCTTAATTCTGTGTCCCTTGGCCCCTCAAATGGCTTCAGTTTGGTCTGAGGGTTTTAGTGTTAGGTTTCTAGTAACCGTGAAAGTGCGTAAGAGTTCCGGTGACTTGGATCTCCCACAGGTGAGCTCACAACCACATTTCTATACATATACCCTGATCCTCTGACCCAAGTCCCCCCCCACCTCTTCAAATTATACACACAAACTGGGAGATTTAAAGATGACTCTAAGAGAGAGAAAGTCTATGTAAGGCTCTGGAAAATGTGTCAGAATCTTTTAACAAATCTCATTTCATTATGAGGACAATAAAATAGCCAGGTCGAGAATTTAGGTTGTTAATCTTATACAACCTTATATATATATTTTGCCTGGTTCCTTCTCAGGGCTCTGAAGAATTATGATCAAAAGGTAAAGCCCAGGGGGGGGACTTGGGTCAGAGGATCGGGGTGTATGTATAGAAATGTGGTTGTGAGCTCACCTGTGGGAGATCCAAGTCAGATCAATGGTAACGTGTGTCTGTTTAAAGCCTGTGATTTCAAGTATTTGTGTGTGGGGGGGGGTGGGAATCAGTGCAGTTTCGAGCTTTTTATTTCATTGGAAGTAAAATTGGTGAGGGTTTGGTCACAGCACCGGGCTCTCCCCGAGAGCAGTGACTTACCAAACACGTGACCCTGTGACATGTCTCCACCTTTCCCTTCTAAAGAGATGGTGCCAGGTCTGCTTAGCTGTCTGCCGTGAGGAGGGGTCTGTGTGTGCGTCTCACTGAGGGGCTTTTTTCCAGGTGTTGGCCTCTCTCATCATCCGCCTGGCCCTGGCCGAGACATTCTGCCTCAACTGTGGCATCCTTGCCCTGGACGAACCAACAACGAACCTTGACCGAGAAAACATTGAATCTCTTGCACACGCTCTGGTTGAGTAAGTAGCTCACGTTTGAGGGCAGGTGTGCCAGTGTTTTGAGAATCCTGTGGTGAGACACGCTCTTGCTGTGTCCGGTTGGTGCCAGGCCCTGGGCTTTGTCTTTTGATCATAATTCTTCAGAGCCCTGAGAAGGAACCAGGCGGTGAACAGCAGCCCCAGACACACAGGGACAGTGACCGCAAGGGGTTCCTGGCTGGGTCTGGTTTTCCCATAATCCCCTCAGAGGAACCGCGTGTCGTGCACAGGCGTCAGCGTGCCCTGCTGAGACATCTGTAGGTGGTGGTGGGGAGCTCGGTGCTGTCTCCCGTGAGGAATGCGGAGCTCTCACTCAGAAAGCACATTAGTGAGTAAGTAGAAGCCAGAGAGGGTAACATTGCACACACCTTTCTACCACAGTCACCTGCGGTGGGCACAGACTCCACGGTGAGCCAGGCCTTGCTGAAGGAGGCACTCCTGGCTCCAGGCAGACTCTCCCTAGCAGAGATCATGGTTCCTGGGTGACAGCCAGGAGGACAGAGCAGCACTGGGCCTTCTTTGTCCAGTTGTCTCTCAGTCGTCCTCTTGGAACAGCAGGGAAGGGCCCGTGCTTTTGATACCTCAGGTGCGTCCAGCTCTAGGCAAGGGATACGTAAGTGGGCAGTTAAAGTCTTTCGGGTCTCAGTCTCATAGCTGGTCACCTCAGCATATAAGTAATGAGCAAAAATGTTCCCAGAACACCCACTCAGGCCTCCTGAGTGTCACGGCAGTGATGCATCTAGTGACTGGCAGTGGCAGAATTCTAAGTAGACCCAGCTCTTAAGAAGGCAGTGTTATTCCCCTTACCTGGAGTCGGTCTTTAGTCTTCTTACCAGTTTTCTCTTGAAGAAAATTTTAACAGGTCAGGAAAATTGAGGCAAAGGAATGTTAGACTCCTCACCTTGAGCAGTTTAGGTATTAAGGAATACTCTAAAAAACATTTCTACCTGCTTTAGTAAGAACTTCTGATCTAAAAGAAACTAAAAGAGCTGTGTTCTTAGCAGTCCCTGAGCCAGACCTAGGTGAGGAAGGCAGCCATGTAACCCACTGTCTAGAGAGGAGACTGACGTCTACGTGGCTGGCCTGGGCACCCCTCCCCCTATGCCCCCCCCACCACTGACCTGAGTTGTCACAGCATAAGTCCATGTGTCTAACACGGTTCACGGTTTTTTTCAAATAAAAGAAAGGGTTATGCTCTTTAGTAATGAAATGTTCTAAATATATTGTTTCAGGATAATAAAAAGTCGCTCACAGCAGCGTAACTTCCAGCTTCTGGTAATCACTCATGATGAAGATTTTGTGGAGCTTTTAGGACGTTCTGAATATGTGGAGAAATTCTACAGGATTAAGAAGAACATTGATCAGTGCTCAGAGATTGTGAAATGCAGTGTCAGCTCCCTGGGATCTTACGTTCATTGAAAAGAAACAGGTCCTTAGACAACTGCTTATTTCTGCTGTCGAATATGTTCTTTAAAAGTAACTTTGTGTCTAGGATTTTGAATAATTGTTTCACATGCAATTTGCTGTTTTCTGATTCCCCTGTGGCCTGTGGGGTTCAACAGCAGCACTGTTGAGATTCTCAGAGCCTTGAACATTTATGGTTTGGGTATTAAAAAATATTGGGTATTAAAAAAATACATCAATATTAAATGTTACTTCTGAATTTATTTCCTTGCATGTGGTTCAAAAAAACTGAGTTATCAGTGAGTATTAATATCTGAAGATGACCAGAAATGATCAGGTTTTAATAGCTGACTCTGCTCTTAACTTTGTAAATCCATGCAAATGACCTCTCTCTGAGCCTTGGTTTCCTCAACTAAAATTTGAAGTAGTTGACTAGGGCTCAAGGTTTGGCAGGAACCGTAAATCACGTAACTCAGTTCCCGCCTTCCCTCCCCACACAGCCCTGCCCGTCATTCAGGCTGGGGCTCTCGCAGCAAAGAAAACTCCCTGCTGTGCGCGTCCGCCTTTGGAAAGCCCTGACCAAGAACAAGGTTCTCTTCAGCCGAGGCCTGATCTGCCTATGATGAAGAAGTCTGTGCCTACCTCTCCTCTGTGTCCATCCTGGGTACCATCTTGGCCTCACCATCAGTCCCGATCGCTCTCCAA
Organism: Avahi laniger; assembly: GCA_963575035.1. Taxonomy (NCBI): domain Eukaryota; kingdom Metazoa; phylum Chordata; class Mammalia; order Primates; family Indriidae; genus Avahi; species Avahi laniger. Next base: position 4,895 of record CAUYSK010053984.1, on the reverse strand, counting down.
GTGTACGCGCCGGCGCGGAAGGCAAGCCAGGCTTGCTCGCAGAGTCAAGACCTGCTCCCAGTGGGGTCCAGCCAGATCTGGAAGAACAGGCCTGTCATTTTCACTTCATTTCCACTAAAAACACAATCACACTCTTTCCTGGAATTGCCAGCTGGTATCTTGAATCCCTTTGCGAGCATTCCACACAGGATGCAACAAAGTCACACACTGTGAGTTACCATTTGTGGAATTTCGTCATTCAGTCAGGATCATGTGAGTCTTAATTCAGTCGTGTGGCAGTTCTGTGCCATCTGTAGATTGATGAGCGCACTGTCTAGACAGCCTCTCTCACCTAAGGTTCAGAAGAGAATTAAACCCTAAGAGCCTTAGTTAGGTATCTGTACTAGGCTAAACAGTGGCCCCCAAAGACATCCAGGTCCTAATTCCTGGAACCTGTGAATGAATGTTACCGTATATGGCAAAGGGGACTTCGCCGATGTGATTAAAACTAGAGATCGGGGGATTGTCCCCGTGAGTCCTAAATGTAATCACAAGCATCATAATAAGAGGGAGACAGAGGCCGGACTGCAGGGGAGAAAGCAGCGTGTTGCTGGGTGCAGATCAGAGACGCACTTTGAAGATGGGGGAAGGGGCCATAAGCCAAGGAGCACAGGCACCACTCGAACCTGAGAAAGGCAAAGAAACAGTCTCCCCTCGGCCTCCAGAAAGAACCAGCCCTGCTGACACCTTGGCTTGAGTTCACTGAAAACGATTTTGGACTCTGGCCAAAAATTGTGTTGTTGTAAGCTGCTGAGTTAAAGGTAATTTATCACACAGCAGTAGGAAATGAATACACCACCCTTTGTATCTAATCAATTTCCACGCATCTAAAATGATACCAGTTACGTACTGTTCTTGATAGAATTGAGAAAATTACTGAAATCATTTTCTGTGTTCTGTGGCTCACGTGAAGGGACCTGGTCGTGAAAGCCTCTCACCAAGCCCTGGAGGAAGGAGCCGAGCGGCAGAGCCAGCACCGCAGCCCTCCGGTGCGGTCCACGGCCCTCCTCGCGGCGAGGTTCCGTCGTCCGTTATTAGGTTTTAAGCATCAGGCATCCTTTTAGCTTGATAAACTAAAATTCCCTATTTTCCAAATTAGCATAATCCTGACAAAAGTATCAAGAGAAAAAACAGCAGACCAGTCTCACTCAGATTACAGATCAGGAATTCCTAAATTAAGACCAAATCAATTCTAGTCACATACTGAACATACACAATAACCAAGGTATTTTTATCACCAAAATGCAAGAATGTTTCAGAAAATGATCTGTTCATAAATCACTACAATAAAGCCAAAGGGGAAAAAATTCCGATAGACACCTAGCAACTACATTTGATAAAATTCAACATCTCCTAGCTTTAGCAAACTCTTAATTTGACAAAGAATACTTTCTTAATGTTATCTGTCATCAAATCAAAATTAAACAGTCACCTTAATAGCAAACAATAAAAGTAAATAATAAAACCAGTTACCTTCTATCAACATGTTTCTGAAAGCTGTTAGTCATTGCAACAAATAACAAGCCAGTACGAGGTAATACTTCGGCAGTGAAACAAATTACCATTTACAAATTAAAACAGACTTCCCAGCTTTGAATCTGGTTTCCCCAAGTGTGTGGCTTCCCTTGCAGCCCTTTTCAGAGCGGCTGCTTTCACCCCCGGGAGGTCAGTGGGCTTAGAGGTGCGGAAGGTCCTCTTCTCCATTAAATTTCCCTGCTCCCCGAACTCGGAATGAGTCGGCCTCACAGTGTGGAGTTCGGGCTGAGCCGGGCTGCCTAGGCTGAGATCCTGACACCACCACTCACGAGCTGTGGGACCCTGAGCAAGTGATTAATATTTATCCTGTTTTGCTTCTGTTTCTTCTTCTGTAGAAGTGGGTAAAATGGTACCAAGTTTGTAGTGTTGTCGTGAAAATTAAATGACTCTGTGTTTACAAACTGCTTAGACCTACTTGGTATGAAATAAGGATTATGTGTCTGTTCAAGAACATTCCTGTCTTCAGGTCACTCTCACGGCAGTTTCCGTACCCCCGGCTGGTCACTCACTCCCCCTTACTCGTCCAAAATTTCAGCTCCCCGTTCGGCGTCACTCCGATGCTGATCTCATAATCGCTGGTGATTTCAGCATCAGACGATGGTCTAGTAGACTCCCCGCCTCTCTGCTCCGTGTTCTTTCCTCCAGCGAGAAGACACTCGCTCCACGGTCTCACCCTAGAGCCCGGTCCTTTGAGTAACAGTAACTGCAGCCCTGCACAATCTCAGCTTTGAGCATGTCACTCTCCAACACCACCCTGGCATCCTTACGGTTCACTCCCGGGGTCTTCAACCCCAGCAATACTTTGACCCTCACCAAGGTTTCCATCCACCGATGCTACCACTTGTTCACAGTTTTTCCCTCCTGGCTACACCTCTCTCCCCCCAGCTTAAATTCCACGGCACGGCCCCGCCCTGGCCTCAGACCCCCTGGCAGCTGCCGTTCCTCCGCTGGTCCCTCCTCCCGCTGCCCTCCCGGTCGCCATGCCTGGGTGCTCACACCGTGCTGTACCTCTTCCTTCTCTGCTCTTGCATATTCGATGATCTCATCCAGTTTCTTAGCTTTCAAATTACTGTCTTAGTTTGGTTCTCCCAGGAGCAGAACCTGAAACAGCGCTTCGAGTGAAAGCGATCAGTAGGAAGTGGGCGGATTGCGCAGGAGAAGGCAGCCCACGAAGGGTTCGCCGTTAAGCCAGACGCCACAGTGGGCAACTGGAGCTTAATCCCACCGGGACCCTCTGGGGGATGTGGCAAACCATGTGCCTCAAGTCGCCCCACTTGGGGGACACACCACCTTCCCAGAGTTACCGTCCGAGGGCTGTTCCAGCACGTTGGTTACTGGTTTGCCGTGTGCACCGGCAGCAGCTGGCCGTTGGCAGGAGCGCTTTGGCGGTTCCTAGGATACAGGCAGGGCCCTGACGGCTCTTGTAACAACCATCTCGATGCCCATGGCTCCCAGAGGTTTGTCTCCAGTCCAGATCTCTTCTAAACTCTAACTCACATTCGGCTGCCTGTGGACAACTCAATATCGATCTGCACTTAATATCCAGTAGACATCGGAAACCTAAAATGACCAAAACCAATCTTGCTCCGAGAACCTGCATCTCCTGTAGCTTCCAGTCAGTGGCAGCTGCATTCTTTCAGCTGCTCAGGCAAAAATCGTGGCACTACCCTCGACTCTACATCACACCCCACATCCAATCCATCGGTTTCATACCGTGGGTTCAACTTTCAAAATACATCCAGGAACTGACCATGCCTCCCCACCGGAACCACGGCTGCTCTGGGCCAACCCACTTCCATCTATAACCTGAATAACACAAGTAACTACCTCACTGCTCTCACGATTTAGGCTGCAGCCAGTGATCTTTTTAAAAGGTAAATCAAGTAAATGTGTTTCTCACAGGGATATGGGTTAGCCATTCTGAAACTATTTTATGTATGTTCTAAAATCAAACAAATACATATATTGTAGATAATACAAACTGAGTGTGTCATTGTTGGAAAAAGATGTTGCACATCAGAAAAGGGGAAAGGCAATAAAAAGAACCCTGTTTGAATTGGTTGGTTGAATCCAAAAGATCAGTATAAATTTACAGTTTTAATATATAAAGGATTTCTACTTCCATAAGCGGGGAGTAAAGACCCCTAAAAATCTGCTCCTCCATAAAAGCAACAAGACTTGCCAAAAATGTCAAAATCAACTCTTCAGGAACTTGACTTTCAGTTAATTTTTTTCAGAAATTAACTAAAGGCTAGCAAGAAGCTGAAGAGTGTTTATTAAAGGAAAACAGCTGATCTCTGCAGGAGCAGCCAGTGGCGTTTTAACATGCCCTAATTCCACTCCTTTCTCCCTGATTCCGTAGTAGCCCTCTGAGTACCGTGTCTGTGAAAAACAGCAGCCTAGTAACCACAGGAGGGGGCAGATGGATTTGGAGCCCCCCGCCAAATTTCCATCGCCAGAGGACTCCCACTGTTTGACTTATCCGGCAGCTCACTGAAAAGGTCTGTTCTCGGCACCTGATTCAGAGTCACTCTGCAAACAGCCCTCCCTGCAGGGCCAGCAGTGGCAGATGGTTGGCCCTGTGGCTGCCTGAGGCAGGTGTTACCGCTGGGGCTAACAAGAGGCTGAGCAAAAAGTTGAAAAGGAAAAATTGAGGAAGATGTCCGTGGGAGCACTGATAAGCTTGACCACATACCTGGGAATCCAGAAATGCCTGTGCAGGGCTGTGTGTGTGCCCAGTAGAGACCCGAGATGCCCTAAGCTCTCACCCCTGGCCAGTCCTGAGCCTCTACTCATGCAGGAAGTGAGCGTGAAGGCACAGTTGTAAACTGCCTGCTGGAAACATGATTTGACAAACAGACACACACTCAAAAATAACTAGAAAACTATTGGCTCAAAGCATTAATGGAAATCGCTGTCCAATCATTAGCTTACCACTAGGTTGAGACTTCACAGTAACCAAATGTGACAAAGAATACAGAATTTACATAATTAGTCCAGGAAAGTCACAGAACAACAACAACAAACAGCAACAAACCCTGGGGAAGAGGTAATCTAAATGCCAGAGTTGATACATTATTTAAAATGTTCAATTTTCAACAAACTATAAGACATGCAAAGAAACAGAATTATATGGCCCATACACAGCAATATTTTTTTTTTTTTGAGACAGAGTCTCACTCTGTTGCCCGGACTAGAGTGAGTGCCGTGGCGTCAGCCTTGCTCACAGCAACCTCAGACTCCTGGGCTCAAGCGATCCTCCTGCCTCAGCCTCCCGAGTAGCTGGGACTACAGGCATGCGCCACCATGCCCGGCTAATT
>CAUYSK010053982.1:0-12278 GCA_963575035.1 Avahi laniger | reverse complement strand
GAGTCAGGTTTGTGCTGTTGGCAACTGGCTGGCTGGTGGTGCCACTCACCAAGAGGGATCCAGAAGAGGAGCCCATTTGGGGCTGGGTTTAGGGCCCCTGTAAAGCCGTCCAAGTGCTAGTACAGAGTCAACACCAGGTATTAATAGATGTCTATCTGGAATCATCAGCAAAAAAGAGGGTGACTGGAATGCTGGGAATGGGGGAGCTCATCCAAACAAGGTGCAAGAGCCACTGGCCAGGCAGCAGTGGTGTTACAGGATCAAGAGAAGACAGGAGTCAGTGGTGTCAAATGCTATAGAAAAGTCAAATGAAATTCGCTCATTCACTTAATAACTATTTGTTGATTATCAACTATGTGCCAGGCACGGTGCCAGGCACTAGGTACAAGGTAAACAAGAGACAAAGTCCCCACCCACAGGAAGGTCTGGACTGAAGACTCCATTGAATTTGATAGATCTGACCAACCATGGGTTTTGCTTGCTTATGCCCTGTCTTCCCTCACTGGGATGTGAACCCCATAAGGCCAGGGACTGCTGCCAATTTTGTTCATTGCACTATCCTATGCACCTGGAATAGTTCCTGGCATAGTGTTCGTGCTCAAAAAATATTTCTTGAATGAACTGAACAAACAGGATGTCTTTGGTGACCTCTTCTGGAGCCATTTCAGCGGAATGAAGAGGTAGGAGGATAGCTTAGAGGGTTAGGCAGTGAGCGGAAGGTAAAGAGGTAGAAATGGGGATGACAGACCTATTTTTGAGGATTTTCACAGTGAAAGGAAGAGGAATAGTGCAGTAGCTAGAAAGGAACAAAAAGTCCAGAAAAAGCTTTTATTTTCTTTTTAAAGATAATAAGTATTTGAGTGCATTTTCTAGCCTGTGGGGAAGGAATCAATAGAAAACAGGTTGAAAATATGGGAGGATAAAAGAGAAAATTGGACAGAGAAATGTCTTTGCAAAGAGTGGATGAAATTAAGAACTCGATGGGGGAAATGAGTTTTGAATAGAAAAAGATATCCTCCTTCAGTACAGAAAGAAAGCCAATGGTATAACCACTTTTGTATCTTAAAATAGCTTTTGGTTCTGTAGGACTCAGTGCAAGGGTCCAGACTCTTCCCCCAAACAGAACTGCCTGTTTCTGCCTTGCTGCTCTGACTCCAGAGACAAATCCAAGGCACCCACAAGCACTTTGCTGTATTTAGCACAGTGGGCAAGCATGGGGCTCTGGAGGCAAATTGTGTGAGTTCAAATCCTGGCTCTGCCCTTGTACGTTACTTACCCTCTCCTTCCCTCAGTTTTCACATCTTTCTAATGAGCTACGAAGAGAACATAGCTCATGGGGTGGTAACAGGATTAACTGAGCAAACACATGTAAAATGTCTGGAACAGTAACAGGTACAGTGTAAGTTCTCAACTAAGCTAATATGAACATGGCAATTACTGTACTTTTTTGTGTGGAGATTTTTGCCAAGTAGATGTGACTCTTTGTAAACATGGCTTGTGGCTTATTTCAGCTTTATATCACCGGCACAAGATGCAGGGTGGCTGACACAAAGCAAGCCTCAACAACTGTGTGTTGAATGGATTTTAAAACCATCTTGGACAGCTTGGGAATCCAGTTCTCCTATGTCACTTCCACCCCCACCTCCTGCATTTAGTTAATCTGGTTCACATTGGCTAGGTTAGGTATCTTATTATCTTTTCTAGTTTGGTTTTTTTTGGTGAGACAGGGTCTCACTCTGTTTCCCAGGCTCGAGTGCACTGGTACAATCATGGCTCACTGCAGCCTCGAACTCCTGGGCTCAACTGATTCTTGTACCTCAGCCTTCCGAGTACATGGGATTACAGGCATGTGCTGCCATGCCTGGATAATTTGTTTTTTTTGGTAGAGATGGGGTCTCGCTATGTTGCTCAGGCTAGTCTTGAACTCCTGGTCTCAAGTGATTCTCCAGCCTCAGACTCCCAAAGTGCTAGATTACAGGCATGAGCCACTGTGCCAGCCTAGTTTGGTTTATATATCACAATGTGGTAACTATCATTGGCTTATCTCATTAAATTTCATATATTATTATATCTTAGAGTTTAGAGGAAATTTAGAGATTAACAAGTCTCTTTCATTGTACATATGAAAAAATTGAGGCTAAAGGTATTTAAATCCTTTACTTACCCATAGAAGAAGACACACAACACAACCAGTGCTAGAACCTGGCTATATTCTAGTATATTGGTGATGCCATGCTGTGTTCAGCTTTTTTTTTTTTTTTTAACACAAATCTGATCATGTCACTCTCTACAGAATAAATTTCCAACTCTTTCCCAACCCAGCAAGCTGCACTGATCCTCCAAAACCCAGGCATTTTTATGTCATGTGTCCTTTATCTTGCTGTTCCTTCCAGCTGGAACCCTTGCCTATTTGGTCTATACCTCAAATCCAGGTTAGAAGGTCTACATGATTCCACAGCCCCTTTTATCTTCTATGTCATGCTGTTTTCATGACAAGTAACAGTGCCCAAAATTGCTATTTCTAGGTCTCCAACCCACCCAGACCTAACTTATAATTTCCCCCATTCCTTCTCTTTCTCCAATCTTCCTATGTTATTATCAAGGCATAACCAATACGTACGTTATGGGCACATCTTTGTACTGTGGTTGCTGTGGCACATTACTTCCTTCCAAAGGAATTTGAGTCACTGTGGGCATGGACTTATTTACAAGCACTTGTTTGTTTTCTACTTTCTCACCTAAGAAGAAAAGAAGAGGGTTAGACATACTATTATCATCTGCGTGGAATACAAAGATTACTAGGAGCCAGGCACAGTGGCTTGCACCGATAGTCCCAGATACTCAGTAAACTGAGGCAGAAGGATCGTTTGAGCCTAGGAGTTTGAGTCTAGCCTGGGCAATACAGCGAGACTGCATCTCTAAACGACAACAACAACAACAAAATAACTGGGGCATAAAACTATGTGGTTAGACTTGGTCCGTGAAATCCAGACATGAAAGAAAAAAATGAATCCATACAGTAAGAACTAGAATTCAACAAGGCCCACGTAATTTTGCAAACCATTTTTAAAAATCACAGATTAAGATCGCAGTGTGTATAAAATTAAGAAACTATTTTAGGGGGCCATATTAACAAGAGAAACGTCATGCCAGTAAATAGCAATTTTATATATCTCTTGGGGTGTTAAAAACAGGTTTAGATCACTTATTTTTACTTATAGTTATTTCAGCCAGTAATAAGTCATCACCAACTTAACTTGGGCAATGAGGAAATCAAAACATTTCTCTGGTTTTGCTAATAGTTTCATTTATGTTTTGTATCTCTTCATAGTAAGCTCAAAGACCAACTTCTGTCATACTGTCACCGTACTTATTTTCCAAGAAACACTGACCAGTGTTAAGAGTGAGAGAAATTCTCAAGAAACAAAGGCAGAGAGAAGGAGGAGACACACGCACCGTGTGCCTTGTGAAACCATGGCCTGATACAGCACTCACCACCCACAGGCCAACCACGACAAGGTCATGTGGATTTCCCTCCCAACCACCGTGTTCTCTCCACCTTCACCGCAGCTCCCCACGCCTGGTCCACCTTCTTTTTTGGCGCCCTTCTAATCCTTTCTCCACACCATAGCCAGAATGATCATTTCAAAATGCGTATCTGATCATATCATTGCTTCTACGATCATAACGAAAATAGTAACATGGCTGCAAGGCCTTGCTTGGTCTGGCTGCTACCCCCCATCCCTCCAATTTACGTTCACCATGATTCTCTGCACTCTTGGTTTTAGCCACATTGGCCTTTGTTCATATCCTTCAATTATCAAGCTCCAGGATACTGGCACAAGCTTATCTCACTGCTTAGAATATACACTCGGTCTCTCTTCTTTAGTTAATTCCTACCAATCCTTCAGATTTCAGCTCACTTCCTTAGGGAAGGCTACCTTGATATTCCTAACTAGGAATAACTATAAGATGGCCTCATAGCCACCTATACGATTCCTTAACCTGGTTATGATTTGACATATATTTGTGTGTGATCCTTTGATCAATGCTAGTCTCCTGTACTAGCTTATAAGACCCATAAGGGCAGAGGCTATGGGTTGCACCAATAAAATTCATTACAAGTTTGCAATTATAATGGAGTCACATCTTTTAGGGGAAGAAGATTCCAAAGTAGTTTATAAGCTAAATGCATAAATGAAGAAATACCAATGTAGCTGTAGGGACCTGATTCCATTCAAAATATTTCCCTAAAGTGATTTTTCTATGATTCAAAATTATAATAGAAAATTATAATTAGCATAGATTACTACCATGTAAAAACATAAGGCATAGGAAAACAGACTGGAAGGGAATTCATCAAAAATGACCACACTGGTTGAGTATGGATAGTGGTATTAGAGATTGTTATTTTTTTTCTGCTCTGTTTATCAAATACTTATAAATATTATTGAATAACTTTCATAATTTCAAAAATTATAAATTTTTCAAAAAAGCTTTTACCTGGAGAACAAATACCATCTGCATCTAAAATTTCATGTCGCCAGATGGGTTTCCTTGTAGCAGCATCCAACATAGGCCCCATCACTTTATCGAAAGTCTGATTGGTGTATCGTTTCAATGTACATTTAGCATTTTTATATACAAGGCAACGCCCAAAGCCTAAAATGAAACCAAAGTGGGTATCGGAACCATCAGTAATACAAAGCTATATGAAAACATGCATTTGTGTTACTTAACAATCTTACCTTTCCCCAAAACTCAAAAACTGCTCTATATTTGGATAATCTGAGACTGGTACAAATCAAATAAGCATCTGATTTATAATCTCAAGAAATGGCTCAGGACTCCTCCTCAACCTACTGTTTATATAAACACTGGAATCTCTACAACCATTTTTCAGCATGGAATATGCCTTGTCATGTTAGAGGAAGGTGAGAGAAATCCAAGAGTGATACCATGATTCTTTCAGAGTACAGAGCCACAGAATATTAGAATTGGAAAGAGCCTTAGAAATCACCTGGTTTAACCCCTCTCTTTTACAGGCACTATGAGTGGAGTCCAGAGAAATTAAGTGGCCGAGGTCACTGAATAAGTTGGTAGCAGAGTTGGGAAGAGACCAAGCCCACTGACTCTTGAGCCAGGACTCTTGGTATACATCCTTTGGTGCATAACTTCTGCTAACCTTCCCTGGAAAGTTTTTCTTTTTCTAATTTTGGCATTTAGAGGAAATTTCAAACAAGCAAACAAAAAAATTAATTTTTCTCCAGAGAAGAAAGAGAACAAAAGAGGAAACAATCAAATGATTTTAATGGAAGAAACCGTTTGGCTCTGCGTTAAGATTAGAGTTTGCTTAAATTACATTCTTAGATCATATTTATCTAGTGAATGAAGGAAAACCCCTGAGATCAACTGACTATCTAAACATTAAGAAAAATAAGAAAAATGGACAGAAGAAAAACCTTTGGATGGGGCAAAAATATTAGCCATTGAATCCCTCAAAAAGAGAAATTTATCAGCTGTAGAGTTACCCAAAAGAGCTGTCATTCCTTCCAACACTAAATATCATTTCCCAAGATTCTGTGGCTGCATGTCTTTCTTTTTCCCTTTGGCTAAGCAGTTATTTTAAACTAGATTCTCTTTCTAATCTCCTCAGGATATACTCAGCCATGTCAGAGTTTACTTAAACAGGAAAATGTCTCAAGATTAAATGTCAGGTATTACTGATGAAATAAATGCATGGCTATAAAATCCTTCACTTAAAATTCTCCACCAAAAGCAGAAACCTAAGAATGTGAACTTACAAAAACAATCAGGTAAAAGTGGATTTCTAAATAAAATCTCAGTGCTGTAATGTAATTTTTAAATATAAAGGTGATCATGCAATGAAATAGCAAGTTTCAACAACTGGACAATAGAAGAAGACATTTGCATGTCTTCGAGCAAGGTCTTAGTCATTATGGCTCCCTGTAAATTGTGTATGGCAATAATAAACTCGGCTCAGAGTGCCAGCTGGTTTGGAAACATTACATGATCTTGAAATTTCATACAATAGACATTATCTGCAACACACTGGAGTGCAGTGTGAACCTGAACTGCCTGAAATCAGGAAGTGTTTTCTTCTAAGTGTAAATGGACATTTTATTTACAGGTGGTAGCTTAAAAGCTAGAGGACAGTAAACTCAGATCATTAAATTGGGTTGCGGAGTTTCTGACAGACATCACAAAGTCTTCAGATTTCCACATAAACATTACTAGTTGATCAGAAAGGAAAACATCTAGTTTTAAAGCACGGCTGTTGTCATTTGTAGGAAAAAGAGAGGCATAAATTAAGTGCAGCCAACATTAATGCCAAAGACACATGTCTAGGAGTACTATTATGGCTGCCTAGCAACTACAAAGAGGGAAGGGGAAGGCATAGTGGGTATGCCAGAGAGGAAAAAGAGAAATAGAGATTATGAATAGAGAAGTCAGACTTCAGATCAGGTGATGGCTAACAAACCATGAAGTGCTGACTCACAAAAGTAAACTGTCAAAAACTGAGAAAGAAAAGTGTAAAAACTACAGACAAGTCAGGGTTTGTATATGTGTATTTTAACTTTTGTCATTTGGCCAAGAAAAAGGGTGTAATCGATTATGGGGTTATAGAAATAAAAAACAGCCTGTTATACCCAAATATTGCTACTGTCTCTCAAACAGGCTTGTTATCAAATATATCACTAGATACAGTTAAAAAAAAACTTACTTCATAAATTATAATTTCTGCTGGAAAATAAACAAATTCTTACTTTTTTTTCTTTGAGGAACTGTCTCAAGTCACCAATAACAAAGAAAAAAAGACTGTGTAGTAGTACATTTAACAAATTTCTCAATCTAACATTCATTTTTTTAAAAAGCTCACACCAAAACACAACCATCTCCTGTTCATATATTACAAAATTCAAATCACTTGAAACTGACATTAATGTTTTGATACCAAGTGATTTTTACATTAATAGTCCCTATATCTAACTCTGCAAAAAGCATCTTTGGTGGTAAAGCTTTCAAAATTCACTTACCTCTGTCCAAGGAGGCTTTGTTTAAAACAAGAGCATCTTCAATATCATAGCCACTGTAACTCATCACAGCAACTGTTGCATTCTGTCCAGCTGGCAATTTCTCAAACTCTATCAATTCAATGGTTTTTGTTTTAACCATGGGTTTTTGTGGATATGCTAGTAGATACATGAGAGTATCAATTCTGTTTCGCTGGTTGTATCCAATGGTACCTTCATTGATATTAGAGAAAACAAAATGCAACATTCTACTGTATGGAATATTTAGGTAAAGCAATAATTAGCAATGAATATAGAGGTAAACACATTAATTTTGATAATTAAAGAAAATCTTCAGGTCAAACATTTCAAAAGCGATATTCTCATGGTGGCTAACAACCTTCAAAAGCAGTTTTTTTCACTAATACTTAAAATCCCATAAAGAAGAAAAATTACACTCAGCATACGAACTAATTTCAATATTTTGGATTTATATAATTAATCCTGTTTGAGAAATTTTAGTTTCTGTTAGTTAATTTCACAAGCCAACAATTCTGTATTGGGTTCTGCCATGTTCCAGGCACATTTCTAAGTGCTGGGGAAAGGTAATGCGAGAACACCACCCAATGTTCACAGGCAAGGAGCTTATACAGTAGGACAAACAGATAGATGTCATGAAGAGAAATCAACCATTACAAAAGTTCCAAATGAAAAAGAAGCAGGAGAGAAGGGAAGGAACAGAGTGAAGAAAAATGAATCCAAGCGATAGCAGGGAAGAGTGGACTTATTCATTTACTCAACTATTCATTTATTAAGCAGTTAATAAACACCTACTCTGTGCCAAACACTGGAGATAAAATGGGGAAAGGCATGGTCCCGTCTAAGGAATTTAGGGTATAGTCCAATCAGGGATGGGCTCTTCCCTCCTTAGCGATCAGCCTTTCCACCTAACTGGTCCTTGGAAGGGTGTTACTGGGTCACTGTCAACTGGAAATGAAATCAGAATGTTAACCCTCTCTCTATTCTCCCTTCAGAAACACACTGGGGTTCAAGGACTTGGTCATAGAAAAGTCTTTCGGTTTCCGGGGCATGTGAGCACAAACACAATCCTACACAGAGGTTTTAACACTGGAAAACTCAGCCTGGCCTCACTGTTGAGCTTCAGTGTGGGCTCTTGAGCCTATTTATCTTCTTCTAAGTATTTCTCCCCGCCACCCCGTGAAACGCTAGGAAGTAAGAACAGATTTTAATGTTTGGGGAAATAAGGTAGTTTGAGGTCTGTTTCTCTAGCACATGCTTCCAGACTGACATATACACAACATGCACACACTTCTAAGGTACCTATGTACCATTTCATGAGTTATGCCTAGGGTAAGCAGATACCAAAATCCAATATTATTTTCTTTAACTTTTTCTCCATACTCAGTGTCACTCATTCAATGGTGATTTCAATTCAGGGATGAAAAGAAACTATTCAAGCAGCAAAAATGATATGGTACTCCTTGATAATTCCTATTGAAAGAAATAATAAAATCTGTAGGGAATACCAAAGAAATATACCTAGTATAGTGCCAGGCTCATTATAGATGCCCAAGAAATGTCAAGTAAATTAAATTGAAGAATCCCATTATACTTTTTATGACAGTATGTATTCGTGTTTAAATCTCCACAAGATTTATCAAGGTTCACCTGAAAAGCAGTAATCAAACTGAACATCATGAATTTTTTATTGAGTTTACACCATAAATTACCAATTAATTTATGTTAATTTAGTGCCAACTAATAAACTGGGTAGGATACCTGGCAATAGATCACTTACTGTTTTAGAAATAAGATTCCTGCTGCTGGGATCATGGTAAAGTTCACTGACAATAAGTTTGTCCTTTTACACGAAATCATTTAAAATTTATGTTGAGATCTCAGTTCCAATTGTGTACTTTACCCAGCTTGAGACAAGGGTTCAGGCAATGTCCCACCAGGCTGCCAAACATGTCTTCTGAAACCTGAGACAAGCATTATTATGCAGCAGGGAAGCATAAATGGCTGCACCTCTAAACAATGGTGAAAGAGACTGGATCCTGCTATAAATTGTGCTATTAGGCTCAGAACATAATTCTCAGGCATTACAACTGACCATTGAATGGATACACAGCAAAATAGTTTAACGAATGCTTGGTGCTTATGATCTCATCAGAAATTTTTCTTTAAAGACTTTTTAAAGAACTTGTAGAAATATACATGTACACATATTTTTAGCAGTACCAACTACGGATGTGTAAATTAAAATATGATGTCATCAGTCCCCCAAAATTTTGATAAAAATCACGAATGGCTGACTAGCTACTTTGCCAATAAGCAAATGTTTTTGAGAAAATGTCACACAGCTATTATATTATAAAGCTTGCCTGTGTGAAGCACATGCTCAAACAAGGATACCCCATTCCTGTTTTCAATTTCATTGAAAAGGACATTACATATATAACTAATACAATCAGAATATCTATGAGCTGCCTTCTAATTCTATTGCTCCTTTTTGATTTAACTAAAGTCTTCAATGATTTCCTTTTCTTACTGCCCAGGACAAAGCTACATTTTCTTGATAACACCTTTCTTAAGAAGCCTCCAGTTGGCATTATGAGGTATATAAATGTAGGTTAAAACAGTGAAGAAGTGCTTTTTATAAGGTAGGATGAAAAAGGTTAATAAGGATGTGAACAGCTTAGAAAATGTATACTGAAAATAATAAAGTGAAGTTTTATGCATTTAACTATTTTTTGTCTTCCTTTGCCCAATTTCTTTTTTATTTTATGAACATTATTGAATACAATAAACTTTACCGTTTAAAGCATACAAATTGATGAGATCTGACAGCTATAAGTGTCTGTGAAACCACAACCATGATCGAGATCCAGAACATTTCTAACACCCCAAAAGATACCTTCCTCTGTCCCTGGCCCAAGGGAACCATCTGATCTGTTTTTTATCATTATAGATCAGTATGCATTTTCTAGAATTTGATATAAATAGAATCATATAGTATCTGCTTATTTCATTTAGTATAATGATTCTGAGATTTATCCATATGATTATGTGTATCCCAGTTCACTTTCTTTTTATTGCTGAGTAGCAGTCCATTGTACAAATATACATTTTGTTTATCCACTCACCCATTGGTGGATATTTGCGCTGTTTCCTGTTTTTGGCTACTGTGAATAAATATCCTATAAATATTCATGTATAAGTCTTTGTGTGTTTTCATTTCTTTTGGTAAATACCTAGAAATGGAATTTCTGGGTTGTTTGGTAAGGGTATGGTTAACTTCACGAACCTGCCAAAGAATTTTCCAGAGTGAATATACCACTTTACATTTCCACTAGCAGTGTATAGACATTTTAGTTGCTCCACATTATCACTGACACTTTGTATGCCAGACTTTTTAATTTTAATCATTCTAATGAGTGTGTAGTATTAGCTCATATATTAATTTGTATTTACCTGACAATAATGTTGAACATATTTTCATGTGCTTATTGGTCATTCCAAAACTTTGTGAAGTGCCTGGTTTTGCTTTTTGTTTTACCCACACTTTAACTGGGTTGTTTGTCATATTATTATTATTTTGAGATAGAGGCTCTGTTGCCCAAGCTAGAGTGCAATGGCATCATCAGAGTTCACTGCAACCTCAAACTCCTGGGCTCAAGTGATCCTCCTGCCTCGTCTCCCGAATAACTAGAACTACAGGCACATGCCACCACGCCTGACTAATTTTTTCAATTTTTTGTAGAGGCGGCGTCTCACTATGTTGCTCAGGCTGGTCTTGAACTCCTGGCCTCAAGTAATCGTCCTCCCCTGGCATCCCAAAGTGCTAGGATTATAGGCATGAGCCACCACGTCCAGCCTGTCTTATTATTGAAGAGTTCCTTACATATATTTGATACAAATACTTTATTAGATGTATGTAGTTCAAATACTTTCTTCCATTCTCTGGCTTGCATTTTTCATATTCATAATAGTATCTTTCAAAGAGTAAAATTTAATTTTGCAGAAGTCCAATTGATTTTTTTTTACACTTTGTACTTTTTGTGTCCTAAGAAATCTAAGCTTAACTCAATTCATGAAGATTTTCATGTTTCCTTCTTCAAGGAATTCTTATGGCTTTAGCACTTACATTTAGGGCTATAACCCATTTTGTGTTCATTTTTTATATGCTATGAAGTAGAAGGTGATATTCATTTTTTTCCTATATAAATATATAGACATCTTTGTTGAAAAGACTTTCCTTTCTCCACTGAATTGTTCTGACACATTCGTTGAAAATCAATTGCCCATAAATGTGTAGGTCTATTTCTGGACTCTTGATTCCATTCCATTGACCTGTGTGGTGAGTTGGTGCCCTTAACCCCCGCATTGTTCAAGGATCAACTGTAGTACAGGTTGAACATCTCAAATCTGAAAATCCGAAGTCCAAAATGTTCCAAAATTCGAAGATTTATGAGCACCAACATGATACTACAAATGGAAAATTCCACATCTGACCTCATGTGATGGGTCACATTCAAAACACTGTCAAACTCTGCTTCATGCACAAAATTATTAAAAATATTGTATAAAATTACCATCTATGTGTATAAGATATATGTGAAACATAACTGAATTTCTTATTTAGACTTGAGTCCCATCCCCAAGATATCTCATTATATATATCTGAATGTTCCAAAATCTGAAAAAAATTCAAAATCTAAAACACTTTTGATCCCAAGCATTTCAGATAAGTGATATTCAACTTGTAATAAATAAAGTAGTTCTTGTCTTCAAGGAGCTTATAATTTACAGTCTAGCAAGGAAGGCAGCCTCACAGTGATCCACGATGGATAGGAAAAAGTGAGGAAAGAAGTTAGTTTCAGTTGAGAAGAATTTTAGTAGGTTTTACGGATAACATTACATAAAGACATAAGATAACCTTTTATATGTTACTCAACCAAACTGGGATTCACCTTCCTTGTCAGGAAAAAAAAGGTATGTATTATATCTGAGGATCATTATTGTGATTAAAAGAAGAAATGCGAGATACGTTCGTTAGCTTACTCCTTTCTGCCCGTGGACGCTGCCGAAGAAGCATCGTTAAAGTCTCTCTTCCCACTGCCGTCATGTCTAAGTCAGAGTCTCCTAAAGAACCCGAACAGCTGCGGAAGCTGTTCATCGGAGGGTTGAGCTTTGAAACGACCGATGAGAGTCTGAGGAGCC
>CAUYSK010053980.1:0-25520 GCA_963575035.1 Avahi laniger | reverse complement strand
ATCAAATTAAAAAGCTTCTGCACAGCCAAAGAAACTGTCACAAGAGCAAACAGACAACCCACAGAATGGGAGAAAATTTTTGCATGCTACAAATCCGACAGAGGGCTGATAACCAGAATCTATTTAGAACTCAGAAAAATCAGCAAGAAAAAACCTCTGCTTTTCTTGAGTATCTGCTCCACACTCTTCTCTACAGATCAATGTCCTTGTGTTTACTTATAGTTCACGTACCCATAAAATCTCAGGCTGCATATTCTTTGGCTTATCCTAGCCACAACACTCCATAAACTTCTCAGCCCCAGAGCCTACCATGAAGTTCTCTCATGTCTCTTATTTCAGATTTTTGAGATGTTCGATGCCAGACATCTGTTATTGCAGAGAAGAGGTTGCCCATTTGGTAACCAAGGCCTGCTCTTTTACAAGACAGGCAGAAACTGTGATCATCATCGCATTATGATAATTAATCAAGGAGCTCATCATCCAATTGTCTCAGTTAGGTATTTCATTCATTTTAAGGATAGAATAAGTAAAGTCCAATCACCTGTTCAGTAATTAACCAGGAACAACTAAAAAATAACCTTTTTACTCAGGGTAATACTAGGGCCGAGTATATGAAAAAACTGTAAAATTCCTAAACTGCTATCTTTGAACTTTTACATATCTTTTTGGCTTATTAAGTAAGAAGTAACTGTGATCTTTTTAATTAAAACTATGTAACAAATGTGAATATCAAGCCAATTTCCTGAATTTTCTCACATTATGGCTATCACTTAGGAAACCAAAATTGTTATAGCTCTGTTAGGGTATGATTACAGCTGTAGGAGAACCATATTTTATATCTGCTCAGCCCACTTGGGAAGTCCCCTGGCACTTTGGGGGATAGTTACATTTCAGGGCTTGCTGTCTCCAGCAGTTGGGTCACTCTGAGACTGCTCCGAGAAATTTTTTTATTCCATGAGTGCACAGTTTCTATGTATTAATAGAAAACAGGTTGGATTTCTAGGCATTTAATGTCCTCTGGAGTGCCGCTCAGCCAATGAAGTACAGGAGTTGGTGAGTAAATAGTTCAGTTTCCTTGACCTATGACGCATGCTCAACAGTTTTAGGAGAGGCTCGGCCATATTGATCCAGAGTTGCCCACAATGATAACCTACTCATTAACTTCTTCTTCTTGGGTTTTCGGGGTTTCTCCTTTTCCTCCCTACTTCCCTACTCTTTCCCTACGCTTCCTGAGATTACTGCCCCAATATACTACTTAGCCTACATCTTTGCCATGAGATCTGTTTTCAAAGAATGCCAGACAAAGAGAAAAGTGTGCTACAGATACAGAGATGTGAAGCAAGTCCCACTGCCAAATTTATGAAGTTGTTATTATATGTTCTGCTCTAGGAGCTGAAAATGCAGCAATAAACTTAACAAACAATTTATTAGTCTCCCAGGAAGTCAAAATTTCTCTAAGTTTTTTTTTCCATTTTTTTTAAACACATAGAGTTTTCTGAAGCTTCACATTTAGTTTGAACCACGAGTTTTCTTAATTATTTCATCATAAATCAGAGAATATTATGTATTATAAAAACACATCAATTTTTGGTTTTCTTTTAGAGAATTATTATCTAAAACATCAATGGTAAGGGGAATGATTTGTTGTGATTACTGCTATGAAATGTCAAAGATAAACAAAGAAACTCTCTACGGCATTCAGCAACCAGAATATCAAACATCTGCCCTGCATTCGTCTTTGGGATTACACAGTTAATGATATAAAATATTTAAGACTCACCTCTGGACACTGAGAGGTGCTATGTTGCATACTAAGTGCCGATGGAGCCTCCGAATGTTTTGAGTCTGAGCCCCCATCTGGAAACCACGGGTACGCAAGGTGATTGACTCCCAGAAACAAAAAAATGCTTTTGATAGTCTGTGTTTTTGAAAAGTTCTCTTGGTTGTCATCACAGAGTCACTTGCAATCAAGGAGTCAATTTATATTCAAGAGGTTCTCTTTCTATCAGCAAATGGTTTATAGGCACTTTCACTAAATTGCTTCTCTAAAAGAAATAGACAGGATCTCATCTGCATTGGCTTAAGGATGTCTCTGCCTGAAGACAGAGGAATGCTCTAGATGACCCTCAAGAACTCTTCATGCCTCAGAATCTGTGAAAATTCCTTTTAAAATTTTATTTCAAATTCAAAGCAGTTTTATTTAGCTGAGATCATTTAAACAAAGAATTTCATTACTCCTCTAAAGAAAAGGTGTCTTTTTAGCATGTACTTTTTTATATGCATGTATGTATATATGTGTATGTCTATGTATATATAATAATATATAACTATATATTATATTGCATATATATTATTATATATGGATACATCTGTACAAGTATTTCTACACTTAGTAATTTAATAGATCCTCAAAGTCAATTTTAATGTAGATACAGAATTAGTGTTTTTCTAGTTTCACGAATGAGACCATCAGGGCTCAGAACACAACTTGCCCAAAGTCATACGTCTTGTGAAGGATATAGAGCCAGAATTTAAAGACTCAACTCATGTAATTCCAGATTTCTATCTCCTTTCATCATTTCATGCTGACTTTACATATTTTGTATTTAACCTTCTTTGTTTTTCCCTGACAATTAAATTAATGGTTAATTTTCTCTAAATGGAAATTTAAACAATTAAATTTAAATAATAAGAATAATCTTGTATCCTGTGAATAGTAAGCTGGAACATATGTAGTGCTTTAAAAATAAAAAACTTACTTATACGCTGACATATCTCACCAAAATGGGTTTCCATGGCATTTGCATTTCTATTGATCAATTAGAAAAGCACTATGGCAAAGTGGTTAGAACCTTGGGCCCCAGAGTGAGCCTGAATTCAAATGTCTTTCTACAATTTACTAGCAAATGACTTGGTCTTTGTCTGTTTCAGTTTATTTATCTATAAAATAAGCTTAACTACTACCTACTTTTTAGATTTGCTAAATGGTAGGAGAAGTGAGATTATCTAAGTAGAAGGTTAGCAAATGCTCAACAAATGCTAGCTGTCTTCATTGACAGGACACATCTAAAAAATATTCTGTGTTTACTTCAGAGCTCAGCAATCTACAACCCATGAGCCAAATCCAGCCCAGTGTCTGTTTCTGTAGATAAAGTTTTATTGGAACACAGCCACACTCATGTATTTACGTATGTTTGCTTTTACCCTGTAACAGCAGAGACCTTGGCCTGCAAATCATACATATTTACTATCTGGCTCTTCACAAAAAGGTTTGCTAATCGCTGGTCTACTCCAACAACACTCCTTCAGAATAACATCTCGATCAAACCAGACTGACTGATATATGACAGCCAAGAAGTGTACCAGAGAAAAGAAATTGAAGGCACCCTACGACGAAGGTAGCTGCACCATGGAGCAGATAAAACTTGAACCTAAAAACTTGAAGAGGAATTGGAGATATAGGTCCTCAGGGAGCCCAGTGATACTAGAAAGGTTGCATGAGCAAAAAAATTGAGAAAGTTGACTTTTAACAGCCATCATCTCCAGACACAAATGAAACTCCTTTGAAAGACTAACCTGCTTCGCCCCACACTCTTTTATTAAAGGTATTTATGAATACTCTTCCAATCCCCTCTCACATAAGCCACGCGCCGCCAGAGCCAAGCCACTGCACACTCAAGCTCTGTGACTTGTATGAAGCAAGATTTACCGGCATTACAGCAGTGAAAGGGAAATAAATCGGGTGATTTCATTAGTTTCTGTTCAATGAAATCTTATTTTATTGCTAAGCTTTGACATTTTTTGCAGAACTTCAACTATCTTTTCTCTCGCCCTCTAAGAAATAGCAGCACCAAAATATCATCCAGACATCTGGATATTGCATTCAATAATTTATTGGAATCTCAGTCATACTGCTACAATGAAAGTAGAGAAGATAAAAGGAACTTCACCCACACTACAAATAAAAGACTTGGAATAATAGTTGGTGTTTGTTTTTTCTCCCTTCAAAATATTAAGTTTTATCAATCAGAATCTAACAGCTCTGGGACCAGAACTGGCTTTGTTGTTAACAATATCTCAATCACACATATTGCTTTTCCAATACAACTTGCAGGGGACTGATTTGTGATAAAGCTGATATAGGAAATGCAGAGGGGGGAAAACATACAGCCAAATAAATAAGATTAAAATGAAATTGATGGAATGGACTCCAAGGCAACTCCTCACTCACTTCCTCTAGTTTAGATGCTGCATTTGGTCTTAATGCTGCCTTTGAAACCTTTCTATCTAATCTACTCGCGGGAAGAATAAAGCTCCAGAAACTACTGTAATAATATCTAGGCAGTGCTGCCATCTTAAAAGTTCGTTTTTGCTTGATAGATGGGCTTTCCCTAGAGGAGAAATATCACCCTGTGGTATAGCTCTGGGCTTTGTAGAATAGCTCACTCTGACCAGCAATCGTTCTATCCTGCCAGGAAGAGTGGGGAGGGGGAGAATTTATTTAGAGTAATTGCACACTTCACTCTTAACTACGACATGGTACTGCCTCCATTGCAAGGAACTACTTGCATTTGAAGTGGAAAACGGGTTCCGTCAACACTGGACTACTTACCTAATGGAATAGGGGAAATTTTACAGGGTGAGAGTGGAGAGTTAGATGTTCACTTAAGGCTGATTACAAAAATAAATTCTAGGTGAATCAAAGGCCTAGATGTAATGAATGAAACTGTAAGAGTATGAAACAAAAATAGTTCTGTAATCATAGGTTTGAGAAAATGTTTCTATATGTGTCACTACACAAAAATTATAAAGAAAATGAGAGATATATTGAACTACAAAACAATCAATTTACATGATAAAATTTCAGCATGATGAGAATATCATGAGCAAAGTTAAAATAAGCATGGGAACATTTCCCGTAATGTATAATAGAAAATATTAACATATTTAAGTTAAATAATTTCTGGAAATTAATCTGAACCCTTCAACAGACAATTAGGCAAAGACCACGTATAGTACATTTGTAAAAGAATTCTAAATTGCCAATAAGATATGAGAAAAAAGTTTGATTTTATTAATAACCCAAGAAATCCAAATGAAAACGATAATAATTTGTCACTCATCAGATTGCTAAGAATAAATATTAAATAAATATTAAATAAATATGTAATATTGAGAAGGGTTGCAGTAATAGCATACTCAAGTGGTGCTGTTGCAAGTACAATTTAGTATAACCATTTTCCAAGGGTTGTTAATCAAGATGCATTCACATTTAAAATGTATCACCTATTTTCTCCAGCAATTCAACTTCTCGGTATCTAAGGGTATAACTGGTCAGATGAGTAAAGGAATATATAGCAGATATTTATTATATCACTGTCTAATGATGTCTAACAAGGTCTAATAACAGCTAATTATTTAAAATAATTAAAGTCAAGTCATATAATCAGATAATATGTAGCCACTTACAAACATGAACATATCTATCTATATTCCTTGATGTCTAATAATTGGAATTATTTTGGACTTATTTCTGTGTCCTCTTCTCTTCTTGATTGAAAAGTTTACTCTTAGTGACTTCAATTACTCCCATGGCTTCAGGTAACATTTATATGTAGATCATTCTCAAGTTCGTGTAGGTAGCTCAGCTCTTCCCTCTGCAATCCAGACCTTACAGTCAACTTCATGACTTCTCTGAAATTGTACTCTTCATTGTTTGTTCAAAGCAGTTCTTCAAGTTTTCCTCATCAAAGTAAATGATAAACATCAGCTATCCATTTGACCATCTCTGAGATCATCCTCTCCCTCAAAACCACATCTCATCCAGTAGCAGTTGGATGTTATTGATTTAACATCACCTACATTTTCATCATCAAACATCTGAATGACTAAATAGTCTGCCAAACTATTTTCCCACTTACAAAATAACAGCCTTGAAGGCATCATCATCCATATTAGCCAAAGAACTTCAATTAAAAATTAGATTATGTAATCTATTAAATCACACAATAAATTACATTTCATAATGTAATCAATTAAAATGAGATCATGTAATCTATTCCCTAAAATTGCATGGGATCCTACTCTTTGCAATTCGAATGTGAGCAATAATGCAAAATGCCAGCATGATCTTGCCCCTGCCAAGCTCTACAGTTTCCTCTGACATTGTTATTATTTTTCTCAATAAGCTCGACAATGACCTTTTCATCTCAGTTTATTTAATGTCTTAGCTCCTTCCAACCTCAAAGCCTTTAAATATGTTGTTTCATCCTATATTGGAATGGGAGAAGCCCCATTTCTCATACCACCATGGGAGATTGGTTGCAAATTAGCCCCAATTTCCCAACCCTGTCTGTATCCTATATTGTCCTTTGCAATATGACTTTACAGCATCTTCCAACAAAAGTATAGTGTATTTCACCATTCTGTAATCTGCTCAGGCCTTGCAAACAAAATGCAACAGATGTGGCAACATGCTAGTTCTAGCCCAAGCTTCAAGCAGCCATGTAGCCTTCTCTTGTCTTGCTTTTGGGTCCCCACCTGGCTACTCTGATAAAAGCTTAGACCAGCCCGCTAAACATGCTAAAGCATGAGAGACCATACACAGAAGAACTGAATCAGTTCAGTTGCCCCAGCTGGACCGAGGCACTGAACGAGCCCAGCAAAATCAGCAAAGCTGCTTATTTGACCACCAATGTATAAGTGAGCCCAGACAAGACCGGAAGAACCATCCAGTAACCCAAAGACTTGTAACCGAAAAGAGAGGTTTACTGCTGTATAGCACAAAGTTTGGTTCATTCATTGTTTCACCACATAATTGTGGCATTGGATTCAAAAACTGCAAAAAATATCTGCTAGTGAATGAGCCATAATTTTCTTTCATTGAAGATTTCATCCATCTGAGTCTTACTTTCTTGAGCCCCCAGTCAATAACCCCTCCGTTATAGTCTCTCAGAGTCTTCCCGGGCTATTTAATAAGCCTTTTTTTTAATTTCAAAGTATTACGGGGGTGCAAATGTTTTTGATTACGGTCCGTCACCCAGATAGTGTTCACTGTACCTGTTAGGTAGGACTTTACTCATCCCCTCCTCTCCCCTCCCTCCTGCTTGATTTCCACTGAGATTTACTTCCCTGCATGCCCACGTGTGCTCATCAGTTAGTTCCAATTTAATAGTGAGTACATGTGTTGTTTGTTTTCCATATTTAATAAGATTTTTTATGCTTTATGTTTTTATGTGATCCTCCTCCTACTGCTCACATGGATTCATGAGGGACAAGGATACGTTGGTTTGTCAAGTACTATACCTTCAACACATCACAGAGTACCTGACACATGATAATAGCTCAGTAAAATAAGTGAAATGAATACGTAAATATATACATGGAAATATCTTTGTAATATATCATTCCTGAAAAAACAAGATTAAATTTTGTTTATTTTCATCCCTATGTTGAAATAAAATAAACTTCCTTTGATTCATTCAATGGAAAACTACACCACAGTTAAAAGGAAAGAAGTAAACTAACATGTAGAAATATGGCTAAATCATAAAAACCTAATGTAAAGTGAAGAAAAGTTGCAAAAGAAATTGTTCTCTGATATCGTTTATATAAAAATTTTAAACAAAGATAATAAAAATTCAAGGCCATACTTGGAAATACTAACACCAATTTCAGGAAAGTAGTTACCTCTGGGAAGAAAGAGGGAGAAGGAATGAGGTGAAAATCGACCATGTAAGAACATTTTGTAATATATCTTAAAAAAAAAGACCTGAAAAAAAATGTAAAAATATTAACACACATTTAAAGCCACATCTGCTTATAATATTTTTCTGGATGTTTCCATATGCTTGAAATTTTTTATAATTTAAAACTTTTAAAGAAAAAAGTTGGTCACCTGAAATGATCCCATTTATATAAATATATGTATGTGTGCATGTGCATGTGTGTACATGCATAAATCTGGTGAATGTACACACAACTTATTTTTTATGTAAAAGAGTTATACTTGTTTAAGGGAGAAAGAAAAAGAGGCAGAGAGGAAGAGAGCAAGAAATGTTAAGATTGAAATCATTCCTTAAATGACTAGGTAGAAGTTCACTATTTTTGATAAGGCAAATCAGTTGAAAATGATGTCAGTAATATGCATGACTGCTTAACCAGTTTAGTTAGAATTAGTGGACAAAATTAACCCTGAGGACTTTTCCTCCTAGTCTTCAACTAATATATAACAATTTATCAACATATAATTATGAAGTATATAAACACCAATAAGTATTTATATCAAGGAAAAGAATGAAAGTCTACCTCAATATCTATTAAGATCTCAATTTTCCACAGAGCAAGACTACTGAGTTAAGAGAATGAATAATAAAAATGGAAACATTCCTTTTCTTGCTTTCAAAAACATAAAGGTAAAGGGCATCACGTCCCAGTGCTGGCCTTGGTAAGGAGATGCAGTAAAAGGACTGACATTAATGAAATAAACAAGTCCTCATGAAAAATAAGATGGGAAACTGGAAAGTAATTATGTATTCTGAAGGGGCTTTGCCTGCTGGAAAAATAGAAGAGGTTGATAGAAATAGATTAATTAGATTAGAATATCCACACTGGACCCTGTCTGTCTCTAAATAAAATCTTAGCAGTACGGAGAAAGAAAATGCAGAACCTTAGCATTCTGACTTCCCGACGTTATTCATACACTATCTTCTAACAGGGAATCTTTGTTGAGGAAATGCCCTGAGAACACTGCTTATGCCCTGGGCTAAGCCAAACTCCAACAGGAACTAGAGTGTCTCAGCCTGGAGGTTCTCAGTGATCCCACTATTTGTCCATCTCCTCCAGTCATATGGACGAGAAGGACCCTCTCTTTGCATGCAGAGTTTGCCCATCTTTCACCTTGAGTATGGCATTCTCAAAAAATTTATTTCTCTGGAGTAAATTGAGCATCTTAGTCAAGAGACCTGAATTTTAAAAAACAGACCACAAATACCCAAACTTCAAGAATTACAGGTAATGTCCATCTTGGTCCAACGACTAGGCATTGAATCAGACATGAATCAGACCTGAGTATCGACCAGTCTATAGCACAGATAATATTAAAGGGTTGGGGAAATGTTTGTGTGAGATGAGTTAGTTGAACATTATAGAAAAAAAATACTAGCTAGTACTTTTTTCTGTTCACAGAGGTCCTTCTTATACTAAAGACCCTGGCAACACAGGAACATCTTGGAACTTCATGATGACTTCCCTCCCTTACCTTGTCACTAATTAAAAGTGAAAGCAGGTATCACAGTTGGTTTTTCTCTCTATGAAAATTTTTGTTTGTATTTCACCATGACTTAGATTTCATGAGATAAATAAAATGATAGAAAGAATGAATAAGTGAGTCAAGGATGACTGGAGGGAAGTGTTTTCTACCTTTGTCTAGATAAGGAGCAAATGACAAGATGAGGTAAGACAGGGACAGGGGCAGGTGTTAGGATTCATGTATTGTAGGACTCAGTGGAGTAAAAATATTGTTGGAGTCCATGGGCTGTAGAAAATGAGCTAGACAGTCAAATGGCGAGATGATCTAGAGTTGGGAAGGTTGAAAATCAGATTATGGGTGATGCTTTCCATTCTAGACATTGACAAGGTCTTGAAGGAGTAGCCTTGGCAGGGTGGCTATTGGCTAAGATGGGGAGACAAACAAGCTCAATGGAAGGAAAGAAGCCAAGGCACTGAGAAATCAGGATATTGAATATTGAACACTGAATTCACCAAAGACTGCAGTTGCTGAGAGATATGACAGGAGTCTTACAGAGAGAATGACAGTGAGCTAGGAGGTAAAGTCTTCAAAAACTATTGGGGGTTAGGAGATGAGAATGTGATTGTAACAAAGGGAAGTAATGATTGTCCAATGGCATGACTGTAGAGGCTGGGGCATTAGATATGGGGGGGAGACTATCTGGTGGAGGAAAGAGGACTCTATCTCTACTCACAGACCCAGTGGTAAGAGGGATGTGGGAGAAAACCAGTTGAGCCAGATACAAGAGAAGCAGCATCCTCTGATGAAGCCTAATTTCATTTTCAGAAACACAGTGTGTTTTCAGAAAAGTTTGTGTGCTAAGATTTTGCTTGTGACTGACTTTTGGTTTTAGGAGGCCCAGGAAAGAACTTCACAAGTTGAGGAGGACTTGGAAATGGGTTCAGATATGGGAACATGCAGAGCTATGCGCAAATGAGGATTTGGGCAATGAGGGCGACCTAAGAATTCTGAGCTTATTATGATGATTTATGTGCACAGGAGTAAAGACCTAATGATAACAATAATGGTGACGTCAAGGCAAATACAGGGGCAAGGATGTGTGTTATGTGTGTTTTGGTGTGTGTTTGTGGGATTCTTGCCAAGATAACTTCTTCATGCCTCCTTGGAAAATGTGGAGCTGTGGGGAGGGGCAGTTTTATCTAGAGCATCACAGACTCTGACATTTCTTCCTATTAACTGAGGAAAGAGAGATGGAGAATGGAGTGAGATAACTGGAACTGCAGGCAGGAGTGAGATACTTCTTTAGGACATCTGCCGATGGGGAGTGCTTTGAAACGCCAATGTTGTGTGCAAAGCCTGACTTCTGTTGTCACTCACATCCAGGTTTAAAGTTCTGGCTCTGCCACTTGCTGTGAGAACTAAGAAAGTCCAGAAACTGCTTTGCCTAGTGTTTGACTCATTGGATACATATTAGCTTTTATTAAATTTAATATTTATATTAATGACAATATTCAGGGCCCACAGTCAGACTTGCCAAAAAGGAATGTCATAAATTTTAACATTTGAGTCAGCTATATTTCATAACTTTTTAAATGAAAACATGAGGATTACTTTTTAAATGGATACTGAAAACAGTACAAGAAAACCCAGAGAACCTTCCAGAAGGCTGAGAGGCAGTTGGCAGAGGGCATGGCCCTACAGCATAGTTGTTTGTATTTGATTACTTTTGTTTAAAACCTGATGAAATAATTAAAATAAATCCCTTGTGCTCAAGGGATAGGCCTAGTAAGAAGAACTCTAGTAGTTCACTTGGATGGGATTTCTGGAAGAATTAGAGGAGGGTTATATAATCTCCATTCATAAAAATAGAATTGATTTATGCAAAACTCATTAATATGTATGTGAAAGTAGATCTCTCAACTGCACAATTCTCAAAAAGGGGAAAAATCCTGCAATTGACTTGTTAAATCACATCTATAGATCGAGACTCTTCCTCATTTGCATTTTCTGTCATGAGTAGAAACATTGCCTAGGAGGATAGTATTTCTGGCAAGGGATTACAGTTTGAAAACCTATCGCTTTGGTTAATGCTCAGGCACAAGTAAAATTGTTCTTTATTCGAATGGCATTAATATATTTGCTTCTTTTTTTTTAAAGTGAGTTTGCAGTTATATTTGGGCAGATGCACAAATACAGAAAAAAGACTTTATTTTGCTCTCTGCTTACACTTGTGTTTGGAACTCATAGCAGATGCTTGAGTTGTTTGAATGTACAAATGCATATGTTGCATGGCCATCTTAGAGTCTGATATAGATTACCACTTGCTTTTCCCCTCGATTTGTGTAGACCATAATAGAGCTGCCTCCTTGTATGA
This sequence comes from Avahi laniger, assembly GCA_963575035.1. Classification (NCBI taxonomy): domain Eukaryota; kingdom Metazoa; phylum Chordata; class Mammalia; order Primates; family Indriidae; genus Avahi; species Avahi laniger. The sequence goes on along the minus strand of CAUYSK010053980.1, from coordinate 13,896 downwards.
CCTTGTGTTGACCTCTGTGGTAATGCTGTTACTGGACTGTTTTAGGCACTAGCCTAAGGCTTATTTTGAGACTGTTAGCTACTCACAGCCTGGTATCCATGGGCGGCAACATCAGTGCCATCTGGGAGATTGCTAGATATGTGGAATATTGGGTCCCCCTTTAGACTTATGAAATCAGAATTTACACTTAATAAGATCCCTAAGTAGTCCACCTGTGCATTAAAATTTGACAAGCCCCAGTAGAGTGATTAGGAAAGTGGTTAAAACATCAGAATGTCTGACATCCAATCTCAGATTCTCTCTTTTCTAATGTCCTTAATTTTCCTCATCGATAAAATTAGGATTTTAATAGTAGCTTATTTTGTACATGGTAGTTTTGAGGATTCAGCTAGAATATCCTATTTAATTAGAAAGAACTTTTTGACGGTTGACACTTCCTTTAAGGAAGAAACATCTAAAGCACACATCCTAGAGGATGCTTTCAACTTCACAAAACCTGAAATGCTTATGTGCTTTGTTTCTCTGAATTCTCAGTATTCCCTCATTGTTACAAAAATGGAGAAGGAAGTAACATAAACATAAATGTAGTAATACTGATTCGGGAGCCAGAACATGTACCTTTCCAAAACATCCATCTTGAACGTAGGAAAGAGACAGCCTAATAGAAGCACACAGAGGAATGTTCGTGGGAAATATTCTAACCTTGTTTTCTGAAATAGCTAAGCAGAACCTTTGGAGTCAGTTCCTACTTTGCGAGCCTTCCACCAAGAAAGACCACATGATATATGAACAAAGTAAGCATTAGATTCACTTGAAGTTTTGACAAATTTAGCAATTTATTTGTGTTGCCTGTATTTTAAAGGACCTATTGATGTCGTCATAACAGCGACAGCCAGAGATCAGTAAGATTCCCAAATAGATAGAGATGTTGGCTACAGTGGTGGTACACTGCAGGGAAGTCCCCTAACAAATACTATGTAAAAAGCTTAATAAGTACCTAATAAATAGTAGCTATTATTTTTGAGATACGATATAAGAAGCCACCATAAGAAAATCCAATGTATGAGCATGTTCGTGAGGCAACTCCGTTCCCTAAATCATCCACTTTATTCTTGATGAGAATTCACAGGAGACACTTCCCGTAGGTTTCGGAGTCAGAGTGATTATGCTCACAGGAACAATTGTCACATTTTTATCCCATGAAGACAATGTACCACTCTCTGCCTTGGCCACCAACTTTAAAGCTTTTTAAAGCTCAGCTTTAATAATTGGACAGGATCTTCATGCAGCATGAATTTTTATTCACCTGTTGTTCTCTTTGGATTTTATTTTCTTTGGATTTAGCTTACAATTTGAGCGTCATTTTTTCTTTACCCATATCATCTCTTTTAATAACTACCAGATATCAAGACTTATTGTAAGATGGCCGTAATTAATAGTGTGGTATTTACACAAGAATAGGCAGATATAAAGATGGAAGAGAGAGTGGAGAACGCAAAAGCAGTCCCAAACAGGTACGCACACTTGACTTCTTTCAGATGTGGCACTGTAGAACAACAAAGAAAGGATTGCACATACATATACGTATCCTGGCTCAATCAGATCCCTATAGATCAATCAGATCCCTATAGAAGAAAATATATTGGAATGAGCTTACAGCATGCAAATGAATAAATAAATTCATAAATAAATTTCAAGTGCCCTGTAATTTTAAATATGAAGGACAAAATACATTATAGAAAGTAATACAGAAGAATATATTTATGATCTCAGGGTAGGGAAATATTTCTTAAACTTTCTACAAAAACCATCATCCCATATAGGACAAGATACATAAATTGGACTATGTGAAATTTAAAAAATTTTGTTTAACAAAAAACATGATGAAGAGAGCTAAAAGGCAAGCCATACGGTAGAAGTGGTTTCCCATACATCAAAGCAACAAAGTGCTTGTATCCAGAATCAATCACTAAGAAAAAGACAACTCAACAGAAAAATGGAAAAATGGAAAAACTGTTCCTAAAGCGGGGAGGGATTTCCAAATATTCAACACATATATAAAATGGTGCTTAATTTCATTGGTTTTCAGGAAACAGAAGCTAGATCAAAATGAGATAGTCTTTACTAACCACCCCCCCAAATGCTAAAATTTTTAAAGGATTGATCATACCAAGTGTTGTCAGGAATGTAGAACAAAACATTGCTGGAAAGGGTAGAAATTAATAAAATCACTCTGGACAACAGTTTGGTTTTATCTTTTAAAGTTGTTCATATGCCTACACAATTGCCCTATTGCTCTATGGTACATACAGAAGAAAAACATAGGCACAAATGTACCAAAAGATACCTACAAGAATGTTCATAGAAGAATTATACATTGTTGCCCCTAGAAATAATCCAGATTTCCCAAAACAGCAGAAGCTATACAAAAACTGTAGTATATTCATACAATATAATATTCTATAGCAAGGGGAAGGAATGAACTACAGACACCTGCAACGACGGGGATGAATCACACATAGCTGGCTAAAAAACCAGACTTGAAGGAATGTGTATTATACAGTTTTATTCATATAAAATTTGAAAAGCCACGACACCTGATTATAAATTTATAAGTCAAGACATGGCTCATATTTGAGACAGAAGGAGGAAGTAGTAACTGGAAAGCGACCTAAGGGAAGAACCTTCTGGGGGTGTTGGGAATGTATTTCTGGACCTGGCTTAGAATGTTTCACTGAGCTATTTATGTCTTTCTGTACTTTTCAGTACATATTAGACTTCCTGGAAAAGGTAGGGCATAAATTAACACCTTAAAACATAATGAACATTTCCAGGTGTTTCCACCAATACTCTTTATTATTTGTATTTGCTTTCTAAACACTTGATTCTAATTTACTTTTTAGACAATATTGGATATATATTCAAAATAAATACCAGAAAATTTTTTTATCTGATTCTTTAGTGCAAATAAGAATTTTATACTACAATGTGAACCAATTTTATAAATCTCAGAAGCAAAATCCATACGGACCATGTCCATGACTTTCTCAAAACCATTTGTCAAATAGCATCAGAGTAATAAACCAGCCTTTCAGCTTTGTGTTTCTGTCTCAGTCTTACAAATTGGAAACTAGGTTTTGATAGGATGAATCCCTTGCTTCCTAATATTTTCCTTGCCCACCCCAATTCTTAGCCTGTGCAGTGGGAATGTGCAATTTTATTCAAATGGACCAGAAAGACTAACTCCTGCTGGATATAAGTAGAGGTGGGTGTTGGGAGAAAGACTGAATTTTGAAGAAGTGTCATTTCTGATAAGATACATAAATAGGTATCCAGCAGTGATGATGCAGGAAAAATGAGGCTAAAGCATTGAACAATCTGTTGATTTTAAATTTAAATATAATAGTGGCTTGGTGTAATTTAACCACACAACTGCTCACTGTCCATTTGTTTAAGATATGAATTAGTTTTAAAAGCAAAATTTTCTTCTTGATACGATACCAATTGGTGATTGTTATTATTTCATTAAGAGAAATTCAAAATATTAAATCCATTGTGTAGTGCTATTTCAAAATGATATCAAAAAGCCAATACTCATGTATTATCTTTTTTTAATTCAAGAAATTAAAGAAAAAGTATTTCTTCATGAATTTTGTTTAGCTAGTTCATTTCTGATATACAAAAAAGGTTAAAAGCCATTTTGCATTTTCATTTATAATTAGATATGCATTATCCACTTAATACATACTTCAAAATTATCAGAGACTTTACAATTTCTAAATGCATTTTTAAGTGTTATTTTTAAAACTTTTTCCCCTGGGTCTTAATTTCTTTTTAAGATATAAATGTACTTTATCATCATATCATCAGGATCATGCATAACTATTTTTGCATTTCTTATATATGAAAGAATTTTAAATACATTTGGAACCAATCAGTGCCCATGAAGCTTTTAAAATTTATTTCTAAATGTGAGGTTTTTTTTTTCCTTTCTTAGAAAGACCCTGCCCAAAACATAGAAATAAAAATATATGTCACCTTCAAATACATAAATCTTAGAAATCCTTCTGTCAGGAGTCAAAGACATTTATATTATGACTTTTACCTTTTTTGTTGTGCTGTGAACTATAGTTTTTGATTTATGAAGGTTCTGTTTTTTTCCTCCATCAATAAAATAAATGCATATCTAAAAAATTGTTTCAAGATGGAGATGTAAGAAGTTCTGGATCTGCTGTAGATTGGGTAACCTTGGGAAAGTAACATAGTTGTCCTGCCTTGAACTTCTCCAGTTCAGAATAGCTTACAGGTAGAGAATAAAGATGAACAGCATGGCAGGTATAAAACTCTTTGCATTCTTCTGGAAAAAAATTATAATTATGGTAAAGGCCTAAGTGTTATAGCCCTTTGAAATGCATTATTACTGAATTTTAACTTTGCATCATTTGAAGTCAATCCTGTGATGTGGAGAAAGAATTCTTTAACCCCATGTGATCAGTTATTTTAAGAATTGAGTTTTGGAAAACCTCTAACTATGTGTACTGTGGTTTTAATAATATTAATAACATCATTAATGTGTCAGATGAACATTTTTAAGGAAAACATACGTGGCATTTCTACTATATTTTACAAACAACTTCAACATCCTTAGATCATTCAAAATGGTTCCATTGCTCTTAGGATAAATAGCGAAATACAAAACTTGGCCTATGAATAGTTGTACAGCCAGGTTCCTGACTGTCCCTCCGTGCTCAGCTCACACTGATCTGTCAATTGTTCTTGCCCTCTGCTTTGCACGTGGCAAAGGTTTGGTCCTCACAGTAACTCTAGTTGAAATGGGTAATATTGGCACCCCCATTCTACACATGAAGTAACACTTGTGCACAATGTCACCCTGAGTGTTAACTATTGCACCATATTGGTCTTTTGTGTGTTTCTTTGGTATCTCATAATATCACTCAATTCTCCAATCATTTAAAGATTAAGCTTGGATATAAAAAGCCTCCTATAACTGCCTCCAGATTATTTTCCAGCCTCAACACAGAAAACCAGCTGCTTCTTAAACCCAGTCTTCTGCATTGCAGTAAGCCTGCTTAGACTTTTGCTCACCTCCTCACACTTAATCTTAAGTACTGGAAGATTGTTCACACATCTGCGTATCCTCTTTCTGTCCTTCCAACCTGCATGTTCTCTGCAACCCACTTTCTGTGTCTGAAACACAAAGCAGTATTTCAAAGCTCAATGCGAGCCTCATTTCCTTTGGAAGACTTCCTTTGCTCTTTCTCCAGTCCAGACAAATTTCACTACTGCTCACTCTGGGCTGCACTCCATTACAGGTGAAGTTCATCTCTTCCACTTTGCCTGGTGCTTTTCGGGGACAATGTAGTAGGTGGTAAGAGCATGGACTTTTTACTCCAGCTGCCTGGATTGGAGTACTGACTCTGCCACTTACTAGGTGGGATTTTAGGCAGATTAGTTCCTTCTTCTATGTCTCAATCTGCTCATCTGAAAGTGGGCATTGTGATACTCTCAGAGGATTATTGTGAGAATCAATTGAGTTAATTTACATGAAGAGTTTGGAACAATGCCTGCCATACAATTTATACTATGTAAGTGTTAGTGATTTCTTTTCTACTTCTTTTTTTAAAAATTATACTTAAGGTTTCACCTGTCTGCTCTGTGAAGATGGGAAGTAGCTGTTTCCTATCTACCATTTAATCTTCAGGACCTAGCACAGTGCTTGATGCATATAAATTAAGTGTTCTATGGTTGCTTGGAGGATGACTAAATGAACGGTCATTTAGGAGGTCCCACGCCAGCTGTCTTTCCTTCTGCAACCATTGAACACACTTATTTGAAATGGTATCTGTGATTAAATATTAAATAATGCAAGAGCAAAAGGTTCCATTCATGATTACCTTTTATCCTAAATGTTTTATCTTTTCATTGATAGAATTTTATATCATAAGAGCCTCCAAGAAATTCAGCTGGGTGATATCATAGGCTTCTTTCAAAACACCTATCTCATCTTCTCAAGGATGACATTTTAAACAATGACAGATGCAATGTTCTCTCACACAAGTACAGAGTAATTCATTAACATACATATGAAAGGAAGAAGTCTACATGAAACCTTTACCACCAAAATCCTAGAGAAATAAAAGAAATTCAAAGCAGCTACAAGTGATTTAAAAAGTCAAACTGGTTTTGTCATTCAAGAATGCCAGGGTGATAGGAGAAGACTTTGGTGACTAGACATCTGCTGAATTTGCTTTAGGGTTGAGTTTGGGTGAGGGAAAGAAAGAGGAACTTAAATTAGAATCTACCTGAGTATTTAGACAGAGTCCTATTCTGAAGAACTGAAAGGGACTTTTGTAATCAAATAATTCAAAACATATGTTTAATAAGTACGGAGAGGTGAATGACTTGTCTTGGTTACCTAGCTAGTTAAAGATAGATTTGATCTAGAACTATATTTCTTAATAGGTAGTTTTTTAATACACAGGCCACATTTCAGGATGGTTTCATGGTGGGATGATTCATGATGAAGCAGGTTATTACAGGCTGTGTCTAAAATAAACTCAGAGTGTGCTTTTGGATTGCTGAACACCAGGATAAAAGTGACAAACAAAAGCCATCAATCATCTAGAGGTATGTACCTGCAGCGTCTCTCCCATGGACAGGTTAAGTTCTGAAAGGCTGTTCATGAGTCCATTTGTTCTGAAGGTCAAAGTGACACTATACAATGGACTTCCAATAGCTCGGAAGCAGAGGAGCTGACACATTTTTATTCTGATGCCTAGCTTTGTTCTTATCTATTGAAGTTTGTATGAGGGGGCTACTGGACCCATTTTTTCTATCAATAAGTAGACCAAATATCTCACGTTAAGTGTTCAGTGTCTGTCCTACTTCAGGTTCCTTAGAAGGAGAGCCTGAGGCAGGGATTCAAGTGCATATGATTTATTGAGGGTGCGTTCTCAGAAGAAAGGCAGGAAGGAGAGCAGGAGAGAGCAAGGGAAGGAGTTAAGGAAGAAGGTGTCTCAGCTGTTGTCTAGTTTCATTCTGATACCACAGGGAGGTCTGGGGTATGAAATGCAGAAAAGTGGCATTCGTGGGCATTAATAGCTGGAGATGGGCATGTCACTTTTTAAAGGAGATATGGACAGGGCTTCACTAGTACCTACCATCAGATTTAACCTTAGCTGCAGATAATCGTTTATTATCTAGACAATAATTGTGCTCATAACAAATGAAATAACGAAAGAAGGCCCACATGATTTGTGTGGGCAGTGTTTGAAAAGGACTCGGTATTCTAACATGAAGCCCATGAGTTTTAGAGTCTGAACTCTTTTTTTTTTTTTTTTAATATTCAAATTCCAACTTGTTCTTTAACAATGTACCTTAAGAAAGCTCCAATCTCTGTGAACTTCAGGCTTCTAATCTATAAAATGGGAACAACAACAGCATCTTCCTCTTAGATTTTTGGCCAGTTCAAGAGAGATAATATGTGCTGAAGCACCTAAAAAACTTGAAAACAAGAGGACAAGAAACTGGTCTGAAAAAAGTTTAAAAATGAAAACTAGAAGAGTTTTCTATGAGAAGCTGTAGCAATTTGAAATATGTAGATGTTTGTCCAAGTTGAGAAAGGACTTCACATTCATTATCTCAGTTAATCCATGTCATTGTCCTATAGGATGGATAGGGTTGTAATTCTCATTCTATAAATTTCTTAACAAAGGCTTCATGTTACGAGGTATTCTAATTTCATCCTGCTAAATATTTGACAGAGATAGAATTTGAACTCAGATTTGTATATATTTAAAAATCTCAGCATTTTATTATCATTGTTATCTTACCAAAGGACATTTTTACCAAAATAGACATTGGTGAGAATTTACGAAGGAGGTGGTGAAGAATGAAAATTTAAATGAAGATATGTTAAATCATTCATGCCCTTTAGGGAACCTTCCATTTGGTTGGAGACTTGCATTTTGACTCTACTTTTTCTGTCATCATACTCTAGCAAATCTCTGCCTAGATACACTACAAAACATTGTAAATATGGCACCACTATAGGTACTGGACAGAAAGAGAAAAATGTTGTGGTTCTAGCTTTTATTTTTTCAAATGTAAGACTTAGAGCCTAAGATCCTTTAAACTTTGCAAAAGAAAGATCAGTTAATGGATATGGGCCATTTTACTTTCTGCATGAATAGCAATAGAAATGCTTTTAAGGATGGATGGCCATACGCCTTCAGCCCCAAAAAAGGAAAATTTTATCAAGAGACAGGAAAGTCAGCAAGGACAGAAAAATTGATTTCTCCTATTTGGCTAAATGAAAGCATACAATTTCTTCTTAATTGAAACTTTTCTCTTTTTGGCAAAGGCAAAATATGCTTTAACTAGGGAAACTTGTAGTTGCAAGTATTTTTAAAAGCAGAACAAAATGTGAGATATAATAATGTAGGAAATTTTAAAACATACTTTTGTTAAAAAGTGAGGAACATAGAAGAAAAAATGTATGGCTATATAAAGCAGAGTGCATTAATGTGAGATGGAGATACTCAGTTGTTTTCAAGAACAGATAGAATCCATAACTCTATAGAAACTCAAGGGTATAGCAAATAAATATGCTGCATGAAGTTTTCCTACCAGAGAATCAAATTTATTATTATGGAATCTGATTTAAATCATATATATCTTCTAGGGTCATCTGTTATCCAAGCAGAGAAATAAATAATTATTGTAGCAGAATCATTCAGTCTCTGGAACAATCTTTTTTTTCTATAACATATTAATAAATTTCTGTATTATTTTGTTCTGTATTAGTTTCCCAAGTGGTGGTGGTAGCTGAAATGCAGAAATCAAGTATTATAATTGTCTGTAACCTAAGCGCCAAAGTAGTCACCAGCCTCTATCCATAATCCATTTGCATCCACAAATCTCTACATTCTCCTTTTATTTCCACAGACACGAATACATTCAGATACAATTAGCAATGTATTTGTGTATGTGTGTGTGTGTGTGTGTGTGTGTGTGTGCGCGCGTGTGTATGTTTATGTATTTTTATAAACCAGAAACAAGGCCATCCCAAAATGGTCAACATATGGGGATCTGTGTGTGTGTACACCAAGGAGTCTCTGGTGTAGCATAACCCTTGGAACACAAGACTTGCAATGAGAACCAGATCTAATTATTAATTCATATATCTGCTGGTGACTAACGTAATTTCACAAGATGAGCTTTGGGCATATATTTATTAATAAAATTTCAGAAAAATTACTTTTTCAAAGTAACAGACAGCATAGAGATTTCCACGACCCCTGTAGGTGTAGGTGCTAACTTTTTGGCTCCCTGATAGATCCTCTGGGGCACAGGAGGCAGTGCAGAGGGAGAAATGCAAGCCTTCTACTTTATCCACATCAGCAGATATAATTACTCTCAAACAAGGGTTTTGCTGAATCCAATATGAAACATTTCAGTCCTTGGAAACACTACATACAAAGGATATTAGAGGCAGTGTGTCTATTGTTCATCTGCTAATGTCCCCAAATGTCACCAAGGTAATTACTTGGATGACATTTATGTGATGCAGCTGGACATTGTTACAGTTAATATAAAGGCTGCCTTTGGCAACCGCTTTATTTCCACCTACATCAAACTGTGGGTGCGGGATCGCTTTTCTTGGGAGAACACCCACCTCCCCCAAATGACATCTCCGACTCCAATTTTTTCTTCCTGAGCTCTGCACGGTAATAGCCAATGCAAAAGGAAAAAAAAATAGAACTATGTCATATGTCTTTATCTTAATATTTATATCTGGAATTTTTAGAGATGATTCTAAAAATAATTTTTAGAGATGACTCTAAAAATAATTCCTAAAATAGAATAATATTGATTTTTTTAAACAGTTTTCTATTATCCCCAGGAATCTAGATGCACAAAATGCACATTGTCAAAACTTTCTACCTCCATAAAATTATATTAATTCTCAAAGATCAGATTGTTGACAAAGTTGGATTTTAAAATATGTATGTCATAATAATATTATATTCTCAGAAGCATAGAGTATAGGTTCCCTAAAAACACTCACATGCAAACCGGAGCTTCGCCTTCTGACTTAGAATTGTCCCCAGAAGATTGGTGGCCAGGCACTGGTATGTGCCAATATCTTGATCTGTGTGGGGGCTACTGATTGCCAAATTGCCTCCATCCAACCTGTAGTGATAACTCATCGTAAAATCAATATCTGTGCCATTTTGCTTCCACCTTCAAGGGAAAAAGAATCAAATTACACTTATAATATACAGAGTCAATTACTCTTTGTCTTATACATCATGCAGTTTTAATTCCCACAAGTATTAAAAAAAAGAAAGACATGGTTACATGTAGAGATAATCCCACCAATTTCACCAAAGATAGCTGTCTTGATGAGCTCAGTGATATTGACAATTAGATTATTTGAAAGATCTACTGTTTACATGTTACAAATATTCATGCAAATGTATAGAACGAGGCAACAGAACTCTTGAAATGAGAAATAAAAATTAGACATTCAGTCAGTAACCTCGGCCATTCTATTCCTTTAGCACCTTTTCAAATAGCACATACTGTACCTGAACACCCACAACTGATACCTCAAAATTGAATGCCACAAGTGATTTAAAGATAGAAATACAAGAAGGGTATATCACAAATGGCACAAAGAATGCCAACAAAAATTTTACAATGCCAATTCGAGGCTGAAAACAAAACAATAATAACCTGACTACTTTAGAACATGATTGTCTCTGTTAGTCTGTTACTTGGAAAATTAATCATGTTGAAAATATTTCAACAGTACTTGGAAATGCCAAACTAAAATTATCCTGTAGCAAAACAAATGCTGTTTGAAAGGTTTTTATTTTAGGAAGCAAAAGTCTCTTGGCTTAGCTATTAGTCAACAATCCTGAAATGCGGTCTTTGACTGTGAATTAACTGGCTGATGGGCCTTAGAATTATATTTATTTTTGGAGAATCGAAAGTAGTTTTAGAAGTTTTGTTTGGATATTTTAAGACAAATACATACCCAGTAATCATCTCTAACAAACCCATTTCCTTTGCCTCTTACCTCCCAACTCAAAGTCTCTAAAGCTTTTGAAGTAGGAATCTTGCATATTTAATGGGATACATTCCTAGGTCACAAGTTGTGTGTAGTCATATAAATCATTTAGGAAAACAGGCATTGAAAAACATTGACTATTCCAATGAAGGATTTATAAGGGAAAAAAAAGAAAAATATATTGAATAATGACAACCAGTTGTAGGTGTGGAGAAACCTTTTCTCATTCCATTGCTAGGTTCGTGGCCAAGGCCTCTATAACAAAAGGCAGGTTAATAAAAGAAAAGAATACAAATTTATTTAATATAAGTTTTACATGATATGAGGGCCTTCAGAAACAAAGATCCAAAGAAGCAGGGAAACCTGTGGATTTTTGTGCTAGTTTTGATGAAGAACAGATAGTCGTGTACAAGTATGACTGTTCAAAGGTGGTAGGATCTAACGGGAATAAATTGGGGGAAACTTAGCAAAGCCTGTTTTTTCAGATTCTTCTTGATGTCTCTGTGTCTTTGAGAGGGATAAGGATGTTCCTTTCCTCTGAGTACAGGAAAAGGATCTCTGGAATGAAGTTTGTATGATCTGCTTCAGGGAAGAAAAGAGAGGGGAAGCTGAGAGTGACCTTCCCGCTTGGCGTTTTCTCAAATGCCAAGGTACCATATTTTGGGGTGGCGTCTCCTGAACCTCATCACAGTCTTCTAGAAAAACAAGTAAATGGCCTCTTCATATGGAATACAGTCAATTTCCAAATCATGTATTTTAGCGTCTATGTCAGCTTTGCTATGATTCTCCCCTTCATACTGAAATCATAATAAAAATATTTTGGTGGGGGTGGCTGATTGTAAGAAATGAATGACATGTTACAGAATTAATTCAAATGTCATTGACTTTTTAAGAAGCATCCTGAAACATCCCATGGGGAGGATCTGACAAATACCTACCAAAGAAGAAAAAAATATAGACTTAGCTATCCTCTACCCTATTAAAGATGTGAAGTGATAGATCAAATGTCAAATCAATCAGAGGTTTTGAACCAACTCTATTACTTTTAAATTATTTAGTCATTTCCTGTTCACCTCAGCTTCTCCTTAATGAAAGGAAGTCGAAAGACAGCAGTCAAAGAGCACATTTCATTTGCCTGGATTTTCTGCCACTTTTTTTTCCTAAAGGAATTTGTATAGACTGTTTCTTATTTTCAATATTAGGGTAAGAGAAAGAAAAAAAACAAAAAAGTTTTTTATTCTTTAAGCCAGCCTCAAGATGCCAATATTCTCCTTGCCAGGACTATGATACCATCTTACATAATTTGCTTACAGGGCACGATCTTTGGACCTCCATGTTCCCTATCATTTTCAAAGCAAAGGATATACCATACTTAGTTTGCCAGCTCTCTTTAATTTTGGAATCAATCACCGAAATAACTGCTGTCATCATTACATGCTCCTAATTAAGCTCAGTAATTGTTTTTCAACACAAATTCAAAGTTGTTGGCTTAGCTGCAGCAAATGAATTTTTCACAGTATCCGCATAATCATGCTGATCACTATGGTACAATGATTATTAAACTGTGCATATAGATTAGAGGTTCAACTCCTGGTGTGGGCTCTGCCCTCATTAACATGTTTAAATCAATGGAGAAACAGAATTAATGAATTCAAATGATTGTCATGCACGTTACTGATAGCATTGCATACTCAGGAGTGTTTTCCTATGATGCAAACTAGGAATTATGTTTTAAATGATTATTTTAAGCATCATCTGAATTAATATCATATTAGTTCCAGGAAACATAATGGATCTGAACTAAAATCTTGACCTTTTGATGGGGAACATCCTTCATTATTAAGTAGTTCAGCCCTGTGTCAAGAATACAATGGCTGGGGGGTGTGTTTGTTTGCTGTCCTTCCATAATGTGCATGCGCGCACGTGTGTGTGTGTGTGTGTGTGTGTGTGTGTGTGTGTCTGTGTGTGTGTGTCTGTGTGTTGGTAAGTTTTTCAAAACTGAGTCTTGCTTTAGAATTACATGGAGTGGCCGGGCGCGGTGGCTCACACCTGTAATCTTAGCTCTCTGGGAGGCCGAGGCGGGCGGATTGTTTGAGCTCAGGAGTTCGAGACCAGCCTGAGCAAGAGCAAGACCCCGTCTCAAATAAAAAAATAGAAGGAAATTAGCTGGACAACTAAAAATATACAGAAAAACTAGCCGGGCATGGTGGCGCATGCCTGTAGTCCCAGCTACTTGGCAGGCTGAGGCAGGAGGATCACTTGAGCCCAGGAGTTGGAGGTTGTTGTGAGCTGACGCCACAGCACTCTAGCTGGGACAAAAGAGTGACACTCTGTCTCAAAAAAAAAAAAAAAAAGAGTATGGAGCTGAGGTTCTGAATCCCAGAAAGACTTGGAACATTTAAGTGAAAATTTAACGGTGTGGCAATGCAAAAAAAAGAAAAAGTGTGTACCCCCACGTACACTCAAATTAAGGATCCATTAAGAATTCACACACAGGTATTAGAGTAAAAACTGACCGCTATGCACGGGAAGGAGGCGCACCGCCCATAGGAGGGTAGTTCTGCTGGGATGGGTGGGGATGGGTGAAAGTGGGAACGTGGAGGCAGAAAAAGAGGAATACAGGGACTAAGGCCTGCTTTCTTATAATGGAGGGGGCAGCATGTATTATTCTCAGTGTGATTTTTTTATGTCTAAAATAGTCTACAAATGAAAAAAAAAAAACCTCAAAAGTACCAAAAATCAGATACTACCACAGCAGAAAAGAATGGATTACGGATGCATACAACATGAGTGAATCC